>JAQJVL010000057.1:2639589-2686760 GCA_035578905.1 Stictocephala bisonia | reverse complement strand
GCATGGTAGCACAAAATACACACTAGCCTCGAAGAATTATATTTATATATTCACGATAATCACTCAAATATTGCAACTGTATAAAAGTCTCGGTGTATCTTTTATACAATTGTTCGTGGCCTAAAAAACATTTTTAAGCTTTAAAATGAATCTAATCAAGGAATCTTACCTTCTTCCCAGTTCCATGTTTCCAGGGGACCGTTTACTTTATGGAATTACTGGTGGTAGAAAAAAACTCATCACTCTCATTCACCGATATCTTGACGATTCATTATTCTCATTTACCACAGGAATTAAACTCTATGAAGTTTAATTCAAATAACGTTTTAAAATATAGTTGATTGAATAGGAAATATAACAACTGTCATAGGTCCATTTTTAGTTTTAACTAAACATTTCCAAGAAATTTTCCAAAAGTTATAATAAAAAAGTTTTGTTTTAATAGTCAAAGTGCTCTAACTTTTATTTTTGCTAGTTCTATTTAATAGTAGAATAATGAATGGTTAAAATTAAACAGTTTAAAAATATTTAAAATCAGTCTTTTTAATCAGTTAATTAGGGAGCTCATTTCCCTCTACGAAAAGCGCCAAAAGCATGGGTTTCTGTATCAACGATTTGGTTCGTAGTATGATTCTACTGTAAACACATAACGTGTCATTTGATAGGTTAAGACCGATTGTAGTCGGCCATAAATTGGTTTTTGTAAAAAATTTATTATTTATATACGTTTTTCACAGTTCAAAATATGACTTTAACATTCTTGACGATTTTAAATTAAAACTCGTAACATCAACTTATCGTCCACTAGAATGGACCCTTAATAACAATACAGTATTCACTATAACTCAGTATAATAATAAACACGAACCGTCCAGTTGAAATACAAAAGTATGTTTTGGTCCGCTAACAGTAAAATTGTATTGCTACTACAGGGCTGTCTTGGGCTGTCAACTTGGCGGTTTTGAAAATGGCCACCTTAAAACTAACCAATTCGTTTAAAATAAAATAATAATAATAAATAAACGTCAGGAAATAACTAATATAAAACTTGTTTTTATTATTGTTTTATTTTAATTTTATTAATTTTTTCTTTGTTTATTTTATTTAAAATAAAATAAATACCTTCAAGAAAATAAAAAATAACACAAAAAATTCACATCTTTGTGCTAAACACCTTCTGAATTGTAGCCACAGTTTAAATAAAATAGATGAAAATGTCGGTATTCTAAAAGTTTGTAAGAAGGGTCAAATTATGAATGCTTGGGAAGAGTTATTTATTTTTAAAGAAAAATGTAAAGATCGTGATAAATTAATGAATGAACAGGTTAATTTATATTCCGAAATTGTTTTTAATAATGTATTTTCAGCGATTAAAAACAGAAGTAACAGCCAATAGAGATTTACCAATAGTATCGCAGTAGCCACCATTTTGACGATTCTAGCCAATGGGGTCACGTGATCATAGGCCTATAAATTGAGTTGTAGAACACCTTTTTCTATTATTTTGTGAATCCCTCTGGTCTGAGGAAGGTGAGCGTGGTTCACCGAAATCGATCACCATAATATTTGTGCATTTTGTACTTGTATTGTAATACATTTGTGTTGTGTGACGTTTACTTGTACTGTTTATTTTATTTTATAAACTTGTTATCATATAATCTCAAATATAATCATATATTCACTAACAACCTGAGACAACGTCTCAGTAAAAAAAACTATTTTAGCTTGACACTAATAAGATTTGTTTATTTTAAAATCATTAACAACATACTTTTTCGAGATACCCGATTTTGACTTTGACCCTCATGATACATCGCTTGAGCAATATTAACAAATTATACATGGTGGGGAAAAATATGGAAATGCTTTCACACCTGTTGTATGACTATTATATGTTGCATTATTATTATTTTTGAAAATCAGCACGGGTTTATCAAGAATAAATCTACATCCAGTGCAATGTTTACCTTTATCAACGATATAGTTAATGACTTGGATAGAGGAAAATATTCTGCGGGTCTGTTTTTTGACTTGAGTAGGGCTTTCGACACTATAAACCATTAACTGCTGCTTGGGAAAATGGAGGAGATAGGGATACGAGGTCTGGCCCTTGATTGGTTTAAATTTTACCTTGATGGAAGGAGACAGTCTGTTCTGATCCCGTCGGCTGATGAGAGAGGATATCTGTGACACTATATTTCACCTGAACTTCATGCACTGAGTGGGGTGCCCCAGGGATCCATCCTTGGTCTTACTCTCTTTATTATATTTATTAACAACCTTCCAACAAGTTATACATGGTGTACCACTGTACACCATGTATAACTTATACCACTGTACGTGTATGGGCGGGCGGGTGGGTCAATACCACTGTACGTGTATGGGCGGGCGGGTGGGGCAATACCACTGTATGTGTATGGGCGGGCGGGTGGGGCAATACCACTGTATGTGTATGGGTGGGCGGGTGGGTCAATACCACTGTATGTGTATGGGCGGGCGGGTGGGGCAATACCACTGTACGTGTAGGGGCGGGCGGATGGGGCAATACCACTGTACGTGTATGGGCGGGCGGGTGGGGCAATACCACTCTAAGTGTATGGGCGGGCGGGTGGGGCAATACCACTGTATGTGTATGGGCGGGCGGGTGGGGCAATACCACTGTATGTGTATGGGTGGGCGGGTGGGTCAATACCACTGTACGTGTATGGGCTGGTGGGTGGGTCAATACCACTGTACGTGTATGGGCGGGCGGGTGGGGCAATACCACTGTATGTGTATGGGTGGGCGGGTGGGTCAATACCACTGTACGTGTATGGTTGGGTGAGTGGGTCAATACCACTGTACGTGTATGGGCTGGTGGGTGGGTCAATACCACTGTACGTGTATGGGCACATTGTCTAAGCCTTGTCTGTATGCTGATGACACGTCCCTGTCGTTGTCTGGTTCTACGGTGGAAAGTCTTGAAGAGCAAATATTCATTGAATCGAATAGTTTACTTCAGTGGTTTGACAATAATCTTCTTTTCCTAAATACACTGAAATTTCAATTTCCAAACTTCCAAATTACAGATAGGTCATCCCAACATCCAGTTTTCTGTTAGATAATACTCCAATTTACTCCACTCAAAAATCAAAGTTTCTTGGTTTAATCTTGGATAATAGGCTGAATTTTCATTTACATACTAACCATGTTATGAATAAAATTAGTTCAGGAATATTCACCCTTCACACTTTGGCTAAATCATCAAATACAAATGTCCTTCTAACAGCCTATTATGGACTGATTTTACCCCACCTTGCTTAAGCATTGCCTATCTGGGGTTGTGAGAGTCAAAGAACCCTTTACATTTTTCGTCTTCAAAAGAAGGCGTTAAGGGTAATATTTTTCCTTAAGGGATAATATCCTTAAAAATCCAGTAGAGAAATATTTAAATATCGCAACATTCTGACGTTTCCATCTCTTTAAATCTAGGAAAGCCTATCATTTCTTAAACAAAATCTTTCAAAGTTCCCAAACACATAAATACTACCTCCATCCTTCGCCCAACCTTCAAATACCAGCACATCGCACAGCTTTCTTCAGAAAACATATCTTATTTAATGCAATAGCAATTTTCAACAAACTCCCAAAAACCTTTCAAACCGAGTCAAACCACTTGAGCTTTAAAAACAAACTAAAATCCTTTTTGATTAAAAAGTGTTTTTACAGCGTCCGGGAGTTCATGACTGACGGTGCTCAAGATTTTTGAAAAACACATAACAAGAGTTTAAATTTGAATTAAATATTCATGATCATTTTCGAGTTATATATTATTATTATGTTGTTATTGTGTATATTTTAACAGTGGAAAGTAATATAATTAATACAGAAATGTTGACAAGACTAATGCATGTAACATGTTGATTTTGGTCGAATAAAAGAGTTATTGAGTTATGACTTCATGAGTAAAAGTGAACTCTTGTACATCATTATGGTTACAACGAACACACTTTTTGACACCATTAGCGACATTTCATCTTGTCAGGGGGACGGCCCACGAGGAGTTGAACGAAAATCTTCAATGTAAGCCTAGGTCGAGTTTGGTATCAAATGAAACTTATATTCAAGAGAAATTAACTGCCGCAAACTGGACTTTGAAAAGTGTATCCTTTCCAGAGTAATGGTCATTTGAATTTCAAAGTAACTTATTTTAACAATGTTTTTTTATCCGCTATTTAACGGTTTAAAGTAAATTATTCTGATAAAAAATTATTCTCTATGAAACAAAATAATTTAACAAAGTTAAACTATCAAATTATTTATGGAATAAATGAAATGAAATGAAATGGAATGGAATGGAATGGAATGGAATGGAATGGAATGGAATGGAATGGAATACCTCTTTATTTAACCAGGCGAAGTTGGGACTAGAAAGTCCCTTCTTCCACTTAACCTGATACAAAAATAATTACAATTATAACAGTTAAATATAGTAATTGCAACTGAATAAAAGTAACAATAACTATTATAATAAAAAAAATATTTTATGGTAAATAAAATTAATAACCATAGTGAAATGATTTGTGTAATTACAAGTATAAAATAAATTAACAGACTTAGAAATAAAAATAAGATTATGAAATTCCACTTACACCCTCACACACGCTCTCTTCAACTGGATCACACGCTCATTCACACATTTATTAACTTAATAGTAAATCATAAAACTAAAAGAAAAAAGAAAAACTTACATTCATACGTGTCCTCCAGATGCTTGCCAAATAACGTTAAATAACATTGTTGTGAAAGCGTTTCCATATTTTTCCCCACTTTGTATATAGAATACAACATATATATTAAATTAAATATTCCAAATCATATGAGCATTTTTGTCGGGTGTATTTTTAATTTTTCTGATTCGTTCAAGTGCAGGTTCCTGCAGTAATAAATCTTGTCATCACGTGTTGATTTACCGTTAGCCTCGAACCGGGTAGACAGCGAGCAATTAATGCAAAATAATAAGTTGTTATTGCTTCTTGAAGCGTGTTTCTTGACAGTAAATTTGCCGCCATTACGGCTTCCTTGAACTTTCTCAGTGTTGCCATAACCCGTATTTATGTTGATTACAGAATTTATTACCAAACTAACAGTTCCTTGCTGGATAATATTCCGGTTAATTACCTCTGAATCATTGTAATTGCATAATATATGAACTTTCTTTAATTATTTTTACCTCAGATGCTACTGGGGTAATAAAATATTTTTAAAAGTCAACATGGAAACATAAAATTAAAATACACAAGAATTTACTTATTTTATAGACGATTTATGGAGAAGAGTTACAATTAATGAAAGGAATAATATAGAATAATCATTTTTAAAAACATTGTTATTTCCACGTAAAATCAATTTAAAAATAAGGTATGTCCAATTACACTTTATATCAAAGTAAAAATTCAAGAAATTAATTATTCTGTTAATAGCTAACCTCTTAAAACATGGTTAAAATTTCAATGTTCTAACTTTAATAGTTTTTTTACTTACAAAATGTCAAAAAGCCTATCAGTAGGTTGAATTAGCACAAACTAGTCTAAAAAAATTATTTTCATTTGTTTAAATAAATCCAGTATTTTTAAATAGATTTAAATCAATCTAAAATAACTTTAAATTGATAAATTTTAATTGATTTAAGCCAATATAAAATCACTGCATTTACTTACATATACAAAGTTAACGTAACTAAACATATCTTAAGAATCAGAACAAGGCCAAGTAATTAATTTTATAACATTTAGAAGCTATGAAAACAATTTTCCAGGGAATTGATAAGAACTTTATCTTCTCTCGAAAAGATAAAATTCTAAAATGAATAAAACATATAGAAAACATTCCTATAAAACAGGGTTTAAAATATAAATATGATAAATTAACGGCTTTTTTAGTAATAACGGAGTCAATTTGATGTAGAGCGAAAACTAGTTAAAATTCCGGTACTTTTTTTTATCCAAATAGGATTAAAATTATTACAAATTTAATGAAATTAAAAAATACATATTTCATTGCGTACAACTAAACGAGGAGAACAATGGTGTGATTAGATTTTTCGTAGGCCTCTTAGTTGCTTAGAAAACAATCTTCAAACTCGGGTGCACGTTCTCTCTGTGCCGACAGTAGTAAAAGTTTGTTTCTTAGATAAACGTCTTTTGTCTTGTTAGTAGTAGGTTGGCAACATTATTTTATTCCTGTCTCCAAATGGCCGTCAGGGTCAGAGAGAATTTGTCGCGTCGAACAGAGTAATTACATAGATATATAAATAGATATATACAAACTTGAGTATATAGATAATAATACTAAGTAGTCCTAATATTAATATGATTCAATAATATTTTTATTAATATTATTCAATTATAGTTTTACAATATCTTTATTTTTTTAACTAATAATACGGTTCAGGTCCACAACGAATATATTCATATTTATTTATTTATTCTTGGGTGTAGCCGATCGTCAATTTAAAGGCGAATATGGAGATTGATGAGTGTAGATGTTCGAATGTAGTCATTGTTACAAACTAAGGCCGACTATTCCTTATAAAGTGTCATTATTTAATAGCCCAATGACAAATGAACAGCCGGTGATTATCAGCTGATCCCTTTCAAAATATGTTACGGACTCTGATTGGAATCGAACTGAGGACCTATAGCTTATGAAGCTTGGATTTAACCAACTAAGCTACCGACCAAGATGTGCCGTCCAGACTCTTCCTCCTCCCCACCTTTCCTACACAAATTAATAGCGCAATGATAAATGAAACATCAGCTGTCCCTTTCAACATTTGTTATGACTCTGATTAAAACTGTACTGTGAACCATTTAACTTATGAAGCTGGTCTTTAACCAACTACGCTACCGATCAAAATGATTAATTTTTCTCTAACATATTTTGTAACATATAACAATCACAACTTCTATTACATTCTTACAAAAGATATTTCTATGTCTTATCAGTGGATCAACCATAGAGCACATATCAATTTGATAAAAAACTTTCGCATATAAGCTTTTATTACCATTGTTAAAAAAAGAATAATCAACTATTTAGGACTGGAGTTTTGTAGTACAATCAATATTTTCGGCTGGTGAGCAAATGTGTGAAAACTAATACTTAATTTCTCTTGGATATATATTAAAAATTTTCTAAATACGAACTAACAATAGGCGACCAAATAAATTTTTATTTTGGAGGAATAAAATTTCCATCTGTAGGACTCAACTAATGGACAACTATCAAACAAATATTTAGCTTTAGCCTATACACAAATACATTTTTAAAGAATATAGTAAAATAAGTTTATAAAATCGTGTAACAAAATTAATTGAGTTTATAAATAAATCTTGAAACATTTTGACAAAAATCTTAACTCATTTAATCAGTGCAGACCATTTGTAAAATATGTTTTTATTAGCAATTAGTTCTCACTGTAAAACACATATATTACAACTTGTTACACGTGTCACCAATATAATGACAGTAATCTTGAAATTGAGAATCAATAATCAGCTCTAACAGCGAATTGGTATCGATTCCCAAACAAAAACAACATTTGCTAATGTCGCGTCGAGGGGGGTTTTGTTGGAGAATCAGGTGAAGGTCACACCACCCCCTGTTGCAGTGTTGATGGAGGGAGGAACGGGGTTGTCAGCTCAAGAGGGGAATGATCCTAAAGGTCAATAATACACGCCCTCTCTTTACGTGACCAGAACCAGGTGAAGGTCACATCCTCTAGTAGCTCTGTTGGTGGAGGCAGGAACGGAGTTGTCAACTCAAGAGGTGGATGAGCCTGAAGGTCAACAATACACGCCCTCTCTTTACGTGACCAGAACCAGGTGATGGTCACCTACCCTTGTTGCAGTGTTGGTGGAGGGAGGAATGGGGTTCTCAACTCAATATCTGTCTGCCAAGGGATGAGTCTGAAGGTCAACAATACACGCCCTCTCTTTAAGTGACTAGAACCAGGTGAAGGTCACACCACCCCCTGTTACAGTGTTGGTGGAGGGAGGAACGCGGTTGTCAACTCAAGAGGTGGATGAGCCTGAAGGTCAACAATACAAGCCCTCTCTTTACGTGACTAGAACCAGGTGAAGGTTACACCACCCCCTGTTGCAGTGTTGATGGAGGGAAGAACGGGGTTGTCAACTCAAGAGGGAGATGAGCCTGAAGGTCAACAATACAAGCCCTCTCTTTAAGTGACTAGAACCAGGTGAAGGTCACACCACCCCCTGTTGCACTGTTGATGGAGGGAAGAACGGGGTTGTCAACTCAAGAGGGAGATGAGCCTGAAGGTCAACATACACGCCCTCTCTTTACGTGACCAGAACCAGGTGAAGGTTACACCACCCCCTGTTGCAATGTTGATGGAGGGAAGAACGGGGTTGTCAACTCAAGAGGGAGATGAGCCTGAAGGTCAACAATACACGCCCTCTCTTTACGTGACCAGAACCAGATGAAGGTCACACCACCCCCTGTTGTAGTGTTTATGGAGGGAGGAACGTGGTTATTAGCTCAAGAGGGGAATGATCCTAAAGGTCAACAATACACGCCCTCTCTTTACGTGACCAGAACCAGGTGAAGGTCACACCACCCCCTGTTGTAGTGTTTATGGAGGGAGGAACGGGGTTATTAGCTCAAGAGGAGAATGATCCTAAAGGTCAACAATACACGCCCTCTCTTTACGTGACCAGAACCAGGTGAAGGTCACACCACCCCCTGTTGTAGTGTTTATGGAGGGAGGAACGGGGTTATTAGCTCAAGATCCTAAAGGTCAACAATACACGCCCTCTCTTTAAGTAACCAGACCCAGGTGAAGGTTACCTCACCCCCTGTTGCAATGTTGGTGGAGGGAGGAACGCGGATGTCAACTCAAAAGAGGAATGATCCTGAAGGTCAGCAATACACGCCCTCTCTTTACGGGACCGGAACCAGTATAAGTACACCCAGCCCTTGCTGTTGTGTTGGTGGGGTGGACTTGGGCTGATAGGAGGATGGGTCTGAAAGTCAACAATACACGCCCTCTCTTTACGTGGCCATAACCAGGTAGAGGCCATTCTTTGAGTGACGCTGCCAAGCGATGTATAGACGAGTAATTTTTATAGTTTCGTCTTTTTAATCAGCTTCGAAATAATAAGACTAAATACAAATACTTAATGTTTCTTAAAATAAATAACAAAATAAAATAAAACATTCTATAGCATCATAAAAATTGTATGAAAGCTTGTACTTAAGGTTTTGGTACTTTTTATACTAGTATGTACTTCTGACTAACTTTGACACAAAGACAGTACTTGGAATCACGCAATACATCACGCAAGAGACATGAGTCAATTGACAGGTATGCATCACTTAAGCGCCAAATTACATCAACAAAGAGACACATAGGCACACATATTCAGATATATATTTCCTTCCCTTGCTAGGAGCAAGTTAGTGTTAGGTTGATTTTATTTTTATACGCCATTTAACTGATTACTCATTTAATAGATATACATGCAGCACTAAAATGACAATTTTAGGCCTACGTAATTTAGAGGAACGTATGTTATATAATTCACACATTTTGTGTGAATTGTTCACTCAAACATATTGTTAATGTAAATTATTTTAGTTTGAAAAGAATAGTTAGTTGTCTCATTTACTTTAAGCGTTTCATACTGTGAGGAGATTATATCGATAATATATTTGAGGAATTATTAATGTAAGTGCTTGATACTGAAAGTGATGAAGAAATGGTAGCTTATGCGGTTGTTTGCGGTAGTGTGGCAGGTGTTGACGATGGTGTGTTTACATTTCCCTGTTGTTGCTTAGGCCACGGGGGCCAGTCGCTGGGTTGGGCGGCCTATGGGGGTGTGACTCTTTGTCCCGAGAGGGTTTTCTGCGACTTCCGAGTTAAACATATGATGTAGGGTAAGTTCTGTTGCGCGTAGAAGTTTGGTTATTGAACCCTTGGCCACTTGCTACATTCAAATTTTATTATTTGGTATCTTTTAAATTGTTACATGTGTTTGAATATTAATAGTTGTCCCTTGTACTAGTTAAGCCATTTTATTGGCGTTTACAGGCTTGTTATCATCGTGTTTATTTTGGTGTATGTTTGCCTTACAGATTGTTATTGTTAATTAATAAAGAAAGTTTTGTATTTTGACTAAATTCGCCTAGATCTAGCTACTCCTCCGACGTGGTTTCAGATGGGTCCTGGTAGTTCGATATATTTCCGATATTATTTATTGTAACTATATTTTTAGATGTCTACTTTTAACTGAGAACCATTATCATTTTGTCAAATTAGTTAAAATTATCATTTGCAATATTTTGTAAGAACATATTTTCAATTTACTCTTATCACATAGTGGTTTACTGTACATTATACTTATAGAGTTTATTCTCCTGGGTCACTACTATTGGTCCTTATATCCTCACCGACGTTTCATCGCAACTTACTTTGCTTTCTTTACAGACCTTTCCCTGTATCGGGGCGGGGGCATATTTTATGCTAATGCCTTACTCGAGAAAACATATGTTTATCATCAAGCAAGCCCAACAAACTTGATACCAATCGACGCAGAATGTTCTGTTCTATATATTTAAGATTTTAAATAAATTTTATGCAATCTTATAAACGTAGGAAAATGAGCAACAACAAACTCCTGCTCAATTCCCGCCTGGAGGTGGTAAAATTTCCGATGTTTGTCGCACGACTGAAGATCAACAAGAAGACGGAATAAAACGTACTAAATTTCAATCTGCAGTGAATTAAATACTTTATCCAGCAAAACGAATTGAAAAGTTGTAGGTGATTTAGGTGTTTTACCAACAATGTTTTTGTATACCCTTTTTTGCGTGTTTCAAATTCTACGTAGAGCAGACTTTCTCCATAAACAAAAAATATGAAAATATGTTTTAGGGTACAATATAAATATTTTTCCTGAACAACATTTTATTCCCTATTCAATGCTGATTTTTCAAATTTTTTTCATGTACTATTTGATTACCTTTATGATCATACTGTAACTTTGCACATTTTTGCGTTTTATGAAAAAAATACCTTGTAGTTTATCTAAAATATAACAGCATATTATTTATAGTCCACTAAATTCTAAAAAATGTTAGTACCCCTAATTATGATTCAAAGTTATAATTTCCGTACAATATTTTCAAACGTTTTTCAATTTTTTCTTGATAATAATTATTTACTAAAATGGTATGTGAGTTTTGATAGTATTATGTGATTGTACAGTTCTTGAGAAGAAAAACAATATGCTAAAATGTACTTTTGAAGCATATTTAGTATTTTTTATGAATTTTACAAAAAAGGCTCACAAAGGGCCAGAAATGGCACTGGTATTTTGAGAGTTCAAAATTGTCTAGGGTACTGTGACAATATCTCTATAGGAAGGGCGGGGCTTTGCAACAATAAACTTTTTATCTATAAAGGACATGTTTAATCGATAAAGTGAATAACAGTAGACGAATGTTATCTATAGAGTGAACAGTTAATTGATTGCTAACTGTTGATAGTTTATCGATTGCTAACAGCATAGCTGTTTATTAATTGCTGAGTTGCAAAACTCCAAGTACACTTCGTATACTAAATTCGATTTAATGAAGGTACTGACTTGACATTAGCACGATTGGTGGTGATTGAGTGAAGCTCTGGCGCACGGTGTTGCGAAGAGCTGCTGTCAATCTACAAAAATGTAAAAAAAAAAAAAAATACAAATATCTAAGACAGAATGAATAGTAACAAAATCGTTGATACAATAATAAAATTTTTACTCATACAAACGTTTAAATATTCAAACAATTGGATTATCAGGTTGGTACAGATAAAGAACTGAAATGTGACAACTATGGAAGGTTTTAAAAGGCGTTGCTATGGTTTCGAATACGAATAGCTAATATCATCACGCCATCGGTCGTAGCAGTCAATCTCCTTGAAGTTGCAGCACTTACTGTACGGGCGCTTTGCAGTCAAGTCGGGAGAGTCGTAAATACACTTTAGGTCAATAAATTTCACGTCAAATAATCAAAATTGTATCAAAAACGTAAAATAATCAATACATAAAATTGGAAAGAAGCTCTCTTGTCCTAAAACTAAGACATTCTTGAGGATCG
The DNA here is from genome assembly GCA_035578905.1 of Stictocephala bisonia. NCBI lineage: Eukaryota > Metazoa > Arthropoda > Insecta > Hemiptera > Membracidae > Stictocephala > Stictocephala bisonia. Next base: position 2,674,613 of record JAQJVL010000057.1, on the reverse strand, counting down.
AATTCTCATAATTATTCTCATTATTCTGTTGAATTTTGGAGTCTGTTTTTGTTCAATAAAAATGTGTGATGATCGTGATTTAAAACGAGGAATCGTGTGAATTCTAGTATGAATGAACAAAAACAGTAACACAAAATAAGATTTGAACTTTGCGCTTGTTTTCGAATTAATTGTGTTAACCGTTAGCAAAATCACACGTTAATTAAAAATCATATATTATTTGTTGCGAATAAGATGTAAAAGATCAGTTATAAAACTAATTTAAACTTTTATTCGATTATTTATTGTGTGGTTAAAGGAATTCTCGTATGTTCTGGAATGTAACCATTACTTACGACACAGCTTATGTTTTATTCTTTGGCAAAACTTCACCGCTGTCCCCAGGTAGATAAAGCTACTATCATCACCGGTTGACCAACACGCACCACCAGTTCACGCAAACCCCAACACGCAACCAGCAATGCAATGATAGTTCAGGGTTGCCAACCGAATAAAATCTAGCCTTTACAAGTGAATTACAATATATATATATATATATAAACAAATTAATTGAAAGGAGGTTCAAATAACAAGGCGCAATCACCCATCATATTGTAACATAGAAACAAATTATTTTAAATATAGGAAAACGTGTTTTCTTACTGTTAAGCCTCACAAATTAAAGAGTGAATATTTAATAGACAGCGAACAATTAAAACCTTGTTGGTGATTTGAAGGGTTTTATTTTTTGTATCCTTTACTATAGTTACCCGGTTTAACAAGAAATCAATTTTCAGAGCCGTCAATTTGTGGTCTCTGATGTATCATTGGCATGACAAGTAACGACACTTTCTCAAGAATAGCCGAGCCTAGTTCATAAAAAATCGAATTCACTCACTCATCCAAATTCATAGAAAATATGTCTTAATCCTTATATTTATAAATATGGGTAATCCAGCCAGTAACAGCCTTGTGTTCAAGTAACTAATGCTCTAAGGTCATGGTCTAGTCTCTAATGTTTGGCTATACTATAGTATTCTTTTAGTTAGATGATTAGAATAGAACTTTGTTTCTTGATATATAATAACATATTACACATTTATCTCAAGTTAAGATATGCAAATAAAAAAAACAAACAAGCGTAATCCAAACACAGTGCATAAATAATGAAAGTCAAAGTAATGCATACAGAAACAAAGTATAGTCCTTCCAGACAGCTTTCAATTAATTTACTTTAAAAAAAGTTTGTACTCAAAACATGCATGCACCTCCATTCATATAAGTTTATAGGTTTCATATTTTTTAAATAATCTTATATATCGTAAAATCTAAGTACCATCATCATCTGTGTTTGGCAAAGTCCCAGGGGTGACTGGGAGGGTGCAGTTGGAAGAGCCTCCCACACCCCGGGAGTGGTAAACCCCCTCCCCCCCGGTCATCACTATTGTACATGTTTATGAGTGTATGAGAGTCATCACCACTGTGTGTCTGGGTGGGTACGTGGGTCGGTCATCATCATTGAACGTGTTTGTGGGTAGGAGGAGGATAATTACCATTGTAAGTCTTTGTGTATGTGGGTGGGTTCGTCTAGGGGCGGGTGGGTGCATAGTCAAGCAAGGTTAATGGGAGGCTGTTGTGATTTTTTTTACTTTGAAAATAAATGAAAATTCTCGTTATACTTTCAATAAGATTCAAAATTGGTTTCCAGCTACCATCATCGTACTCAGTTCTTTAAGTCGTGCAGTCTAATGACACGTAATGGCTCTACCAAAACTATTAACTCCCTGTTAGTAAGTAAACCGATAAATTAAAAAGGAAGTGATATTTTATTTTTAAATTTTAATGTCAGAGTTTATACAAATGAAAACAATCCTTTGTGTACATAATACAATTCTACGTGTTGAAATATTGTAAACCTATTAAAATTGTAAGTTTCGACTGTTTTCACTTTAAAACTAGAGGATTTAAATGTTTGAACACTGTTGAATACGTTGTGTCTTCAGTATTGAAAGATATCGTCCACAAGAGAAAATGTCTGCAATTATTCTTTTAGTAGATTAGAGTATCATTTAATAAATTAATTCTATTGTTCTCGGGATTTTAGCACAAACAGTGCGGAGCGCCGTTCTACTTATTGCTATGCAATATGAACGCGGTAGCTATTTTGCGTTTACCTGTGGAAGGCGCTTCCCGCTCATCACGTAATTCTTTTTGTACAGCTTTGCCGCGATCTCACTTGACAACACTGGACCTCTGGTGCTGGATCAAACATGGTGCACCACTGTTCAAAATATCGTCCCATTACTTTTTTTTCAACAGGACTTATGATTTATTCTTATTTTCCAGCTTGTCTAACTCATTTTAATGACAATTTACCCATTCTGATCGCGTTAGAGAGCAATGTTCAGTCTTCCCTGAAAATTTTTATCACTAATTATTAATAACTAGGAGTCACACCTGCACGATTAGCGTGCCAACGCAATCACTCATTACGTGCGTGTAAGTTTGCTATTTTTCTTCAGTTTGCTCGCTTACATTGTACAAAATAACCTCTGATGTCAAATTGCTACCTCTCTAACCTCTCTCATTCATGATGAATCATGACAAATGCTTTAATTATCTGGTTTTGGAACTTTTATTGTCAACCTTATTTTAGTTATTTGAGTGAAAATATTTTAAAATCCTTTCAAGTACGAATCTAAAGGCTATAAAGAATGTGTGTCGTTTCATGGAATAAAGCCTCGTAGTTTATAAGAAACTGTGTTGAGTCAGTAAATGGTATTTTGCTATTATATTTATAAATAACAATGAAAATTATATAAAAACCTAATTTTAATCATTATTTCGCTGCCCCCATCAATTAAAAAAGGACAATTTAACATTTTGCGTTTTTAAAAAGTCTAAAAGCTAATTATGTATTAATGGTTCCCGCAGTAAACACATGACCACTTTGTTGAATAATTTAAATTACCAGTTTATTCAGTATCGAATTTATTTGTTATTGTCCTTGACCCAGACAGCTGGTCACGAACACCAATCAGCTGTTCCAAGTTATCTCCCAGTCAGTTTGTGGAATCTCCTGGAATCGCAGGTTTCCAGAATGTGATGAAATACTTCAAGAGGTCACGGAAACGAGGGTAAAACATTGTCCTTCATCTACATTCAAGATTTAAAAATGTTAAATTAAATACATTTCAAATACAACCAATCTATGATAAACAATACATTTAATTAATAAAATGATTTATTACAAGCACTTATTTGACTAGAATTTAAACACTAAAAATCAAAACTTTGAAAATTACCAGTTTGATTACCAAATATGTTTTTTGCCATACCTAAAAATCTAGTCAAGTTAGAGACATAAGGTTTTTACTAAAATATTTTAAATTGCATTTCACATATTTTCTGAAAATTCGATCAAAATCGTTAGAGCCGGTTTTGAGAAAATTCCATTTTGTGTGTTTTTTGGCCATAAAAATAAAAAAATCTAAAATTTCAAAAAAGTTAAAAAATATTCTGGAGATATTGGCTAAATACACATATATACCAAATTTCATAGAAATTTATCCATCCGTTTGGTCCCCAGCGAACTGCACATACACACAGACAGACACCAACATTTTTTTCGAAAAAAAAAACACTTTTTTTGGGTTCAGGGGACCATAAAATGAATTTTTAGACCAACTTGTAAAAACAATTGTTTTTGACGATCGCTATACTATCTCGCGTGTGGGAAAAAGTAGAAACACACAAATATTACGTTTGAAACAGTTTTTTTTATAAATGTAGACAGTTAATAATAAAAGATAAAAATAATGAACAAACGCAATAATTATACGCTAACTCATTATCATAATTATTAATAGATTATATAAGCCTTCATATACAAATTAACTTTCTCCCTCCCTATCCTATAATTAGTTCACAGATTTCAAATCTAGATTTTGATGTTGATTTTTGGTAGAATAGTTATATCATTTCTTTTATGGATCGCCAGCTTATAAAATTGTTTTCACATTTTATTACTATTGTTACGGATCTCGGTAATCACCATCGGTACCGCCTAGGTGCACAACATCCGAGTATCCCTCTCCATGACCCTCCCTGCGCGAGTATCCACCCTTGGGACCTATCCAGTTTCTCCCAGGAAGGGCTAGAATGGCAGATCATTCAACTATAGGTGAATTCAGACCGTTCCTAATTGGCGCCCAGAAGGATCCTAATCCACCTCCCAGATTCACCTCGGCAGTTCTATAATCTTCTGGGCTTACACCTCTCCGTTATATAAAAACACCTTCAGCCGACCTGACAACCCTTGCTTTCCTGCGAGGTAAACATATAAACAGTAAAGTTTATGTGGTAATAAAATAAAATTAATTTTGCAATAAATATTATTTACCTTAATAAAAAATATTTCAATTCATTCGTTTTTATTTAACTGCTAATAATTAATTAGATATATAAAATAACTCCATAAGATTAACATCGAAACTTTGAAGCCCACTGGGGTGGAGCCCTATAAGAGGATATGAATAAAACTATGCTAGAAACCTTCCCTGTAGTTTACCCAACAACTTTCCAAAGTTTCGTGGTGATCGAATGAATGATATTTTAATTAATAAACAACAAACAGGCCGACATTTATTCATTTAACCTATTCATATAGATAATATTACAGGTAAATTTTGTCTTGGGAGAGAAAGAATATTGTTCTCGGAACATTATGATCATTTATAGCTAAGCATTTTGTTTTGTTGATATGTATATCACAAATATACACAGAGAATCGATTTATATCACTACTCGTATTATTAGGTATAAATAAATGTTTGTATAAAATTAATATTATTTATAATAAAAATATAATATTAATGTACAGTATACAATATAACAATTTTGTATTTATGTATACAGGGTGTAGAAAGCTGGTAAGTTGAAATCAGAATTTCAGGATGTTATTTCAAAGTTCAAAATTAACAAAAAATGTCATTTGAACATTTGGTCTATCTCGCTCCTTTTTTCACAGAATTGCGTTATTATTAGACAACATTTTCAATTGTGTAGCGATTTCAATCAGTTGCTAATAGTTTTCGACCTTAAAAATATTTATACCATAATATGTGAGACTTAACTTTTAAACGTTTTTGTATCTTATAGGATTTTACTCAAATTCAAGGTTTTGACTTTAGCTTAAACATTTAAAATGACCGCCAATTTAAAAAGGAAAAGGACCGGTGTACGGAAACGACATTTTTAAGAAATATATAAACTATTAGGACCACGAAAAATAGTAAGTTTCATAATTTTATCTTTAGTAACTTCTGAGATATTAAGCTTTTGTTAAACGTTACATACAGTCAGTTAGACGAACAACGGAGCGAGATAGACCACACTCCATCATAGGTGTTAAAATTACATTTTGTGTTTGTTTTGGCATTTGGAATAACCTCCCCTGAAGTTTGGCTGTCTACTTACGGGAATATATATTTATGTATTTTGATTTTTTTTAAATTGTGACAAGTAAGTAAGCAGGGAGAGAGTTGGGCTAGACCTAGGTCAGATAGTTATTGATGAAGAGAGGAAGGGAAGGACTCAACACTAGGGAGTCCTATCGTGGGGTTAGTGGGCACATGTCAGCAGGAAGAGAGGTGGGATAGATCTAGGTCAGATAGGTGGAGAGAGGACGGGATGGACTCAGCACTCGGGAGTCCTATCGTGGGGTTAGTGAGCACACGTCAGCAGGGAGAGAGGTGGGATATACCTAGGTCAGATTGGTGGAGAGAGGATGGGAAGGACTCAGCACTCGGGAGTCCTATCGTGAGGTTAGTGGGCACATATCAGCAGGGAGAGAGGTGGGATAGACCTAGGTCAGATTGGTGGAGTGAGGACGGGAAGGACTCAGCACTCGGGAGTCCTATCGTGGGGTTAGTGGGCACATGTCAGCAGGGAGAGAGGTGGGATAGACCTAGGTCAGATTGGTGGAGAGAGAACGGGAAGGACTCAGCACTCGGGAGTCCTATAGTAGGGTATTGGGCACATGTCAGCAGGGAGAGAGGTGGTATAGACCTAGGTCAGATTGGTGGAGTGAGGACGGGAAGGGCTCAGGACTCGGGAGTCCTATCGTGGAGTTAGTGGGCACATGTCATCAGGGAGAGAAGTGGGCTAGACCTAGGTCAGATTAATGGAGAGAGGACGGGAAGGACTCAGCACTCAGGAGTCCTGTCGTGAGGTTAGTGGGCACACTTCAGCAGGGAGAGAGGTGGGACATACCTAAGTCAGATTGGTGGAGAGAGGACGGGAAGGACTCAGCACTCGGGAGTCCTATCGTGGGGTTAGTGGGCACATGTCAGCAGGGAGAGAGGTGGGATAGACCTAGGTCAGATTGGTGGAGAGAGAACGGGAAGGACTCAGCACTCGGGAGTCCTATAGTAGGGTATTGGGCACATGTCAGCAGGGAGAGAGGTGGTATAGACCTAGGTCAGATTGGTGGAGTGAGGACGGGAAGGGCTCAGGACTCGGGAGTCCTATCGTGGAGTTAGTGGGCACATGTCATCAGGGAGAGAAGTGGGCTAGACCTAGGTCAGATTAATGGAGAGAGGACGGGAAGGACTCAGCACTCAGGAGTCCTGTCGTGAGGTTAGTGGGCACACTTCAGCAGGGAGAGAGGTGGGACATACCTAAGTCAGATTGGTGGAGAGAGGACGGGAAGGACTCAGCACTCGGGAGTCATATCGTGGGGTTAGTGGGCACACGTCAGCAGGGAGGGAGGTGGGCTAGACCTAGAGGGGATGGTAAGGTTCACAACTCGTATTCGTGGAGAAATTGGGAAGCACGTCAGCAGTTTTCCTTTGGAGGAGGGTGGGTGGGACATAGGTTAACTTTTAATTCTTGGAGAGGGGTATGTGAAAGAGTCAGCAGTCAAGCAGTCATGCACCTCGGGATAGCGGGAGGTGTCTTCAGCTATTATTAGGAAAGAGATGGTCAAAATATGGGTTAGCTATTGTTCGTGGTTAATAGGGGGTTCAGAAAGAGTTCTTACGAGTCTTATTCGTTGGGGAGGTGCGTGGGAAGTCTGTTTTAATTGATTCTTCACATATTGACGATATTTTGCCTTTGGTACCATTAAAATCAACCTCAAGCTTGCAATTTTCCCCATTTTTATATAAGCATGATATTAGCAGTATCTGGGCCTTTATTTCTTAATACTTTATTTATGTTAGAATGGTTGACCTTTAACTCCACCCATATAGTAAAAATGATCATCGAGTCTGAGAGATATGCGTTTTGTTTGGTTTTGTACATTTGTAATACTACATGTTTTGGAAAGTGTATGGCTTAATGTGTTGGGGAGTTAGTTCCGTGTAATTTTTGTTTCATTAGTTCAATTCTATAAGTATTTAAAATCCTAGAGGCAAAGTCTTTACTTATTGAAAATTTATAAAATATGAACTCCATTGTCGTATCACGTAACATGATATTAATAATTAAACACAATAAGACGAAACATTTTCCTTCATAGCAATGAGGGTAAGCAAAACGACATGTCACCACAGTTCACCAAGTACACAGTATATAGTTCCATGCAGCCAGGTCAGAGGTTATGTTCAGTTGGCGTGTCAGGCAGCATGCTAAACGTATTGTTGCCTGACGTGACCCGAGTCCGCAGCTTGCGTGCGGCCCCTGCCCTAATACGCTCGTGTCTCGTGCGTGTCTAACTACAGCAGTGTAGCGTAATAAATTAACGTTTACTTTGAATTATTCATCCCTAGTAAAATAATAGATTTATTTTTATGACAATATTTGTTTAAACTGATAATGTCACACATTATGTATTGGAAATTACGTAGTTCATTACAAATTTATTTGGACTGCTAAAACATCCACTCTAATTGATTGTTTTTAAGAAAAGGTGATCCAGATTCTACGATTAATTATCGGGACATTTCAATTCTTAAGAAATTGTGTTAAATTTTATATAGATCAACTGTGAGATACTCTTATACTCTTGGTAAAAAAACTGTTTAATTTTAGGGGGGATAGAATTACAAATTGCATGTTTAATGTTGAAATCTCGACATGTTAATGGCATTCAAGTGTTTATGCTACTGTATTTTAGACGACACACGAAGATTTAGCACGTTTGGTTATACTTGTACATTACCATAAGAATCCATCACTTCCACTTATTTTATTTGACATGGCGATTGCGAAAAACTTGACCAAAATTTAAATATATTTCTAAAACATATCTTCTGAAAGATGTTAGCATTTCCAGTTCGGACATAAACCTGGTCTATTATAGATCCCTGCCCCACATACACTAATTCTAGGTCAATATTATTTCTTTAAAATGTTACTTATAATACTTTTATGAACTTCTTCGAGTTTATTAATTGCAAAACGTATCATGAGAAAAAAGCCATTAAAATAAGCACAATTATATTTAAAAATAATATATTTATTCTGAATAAACGTTAAAAAAGTTTAGGCTAATTAATTTATTATATGAATATGGGGCGATTTTTATATACCGAATCGTTGTGTTATTTTATAAACACAACGCAAGTAGAAATGTCAAAAGAAATTCCGTTCGAAGAGACAACGAGATATGTGCTAACCGTGCGAACCGGGTTGTTATGGTATCAACACTTCCGTTTCCGTATTTTGGAACAATCAATGCGTTCACATACAAGGAACCCATTACACAAACAAATATGTACAGCGATACAAAATTATAGCCTCTACTTCCTGAGGCGACTTGTCAGTAGCTGTCATAAGGTCGGTGAACCGGGACACGTGACATTTATAATGTTCGATTGATCTGGAGAGTTCTAGTGATAAAAGCCCAGTGAAATTTAATTGTTTTTGTTTGTTTGTTTATGGTGAGTAGTAACTGAAATGTTCTGATTATACAGGGTGAGTCTCTACTGACACCATTAAATTTACCTGTTTGTTGTACTCACAAAAAGGAACAAAAAAGTCCCTATTAACCTGTGTCCAATTCTCAGCCGTTTGGCTGTAAGGGCTCATATTGTGTGTTTTTAAAATTACTTGACATTAACTCACTGATTGAGCTACAAAAACCAAAGCAAAACACAAACCAGATTTTTATTAATACCATTGAAAAGATCGTTAAATTTTCTATAAATGTCAATCATTTTGCAATTAAACGTAAATAAAAACTAGATTTCCTAGAGGAAGTTTATTAAAAAAATATGCAACATGTATTTTTCTCCAATTGTTTAAGACCCCATATCAGCACATAAATGTAGTCTAATTTAATGTAAAGTTAAGTGGAAAACTTCTCTCACTAATAATCTTGGAATAAATGTATAATTTAATTGGGTTGAATATCATGAAACCAAAAATAACACCTAAAATATTTCATAAAACATGGTTTATTCGGTTTTATTTAACAAACAAACTTTCAGTTTTTACGTAATAATAAACATAATAACTGTAATACTTAGATAATCATGCTTTATTATAACAAAAACTACTTTAATAAGTGTTCAATATGTCCACCATTTTCCCTTATGCAGGTACGGACTCGGTTCCTCAACTCCCTTACACTTGCCTTTAAATTGATTTCATTTCTAAGGCGTCTAACAGCCCTCACGATTCGATGTCTCAATTCTTTGGCTGTTTGTACACTGCACTTCTGTACACTTCTTAATTCAAAGAACCCCAGACGTAGTAATCAATAGGGTTGATGTCAGGCCACCGTGGTGGCCAAGCAACAGCACACGTTGAAATGTGGTGGTGCTCCATCTGTCTGGAAAATAATGCGCCGACGAGGTCTGGTAGGATATTATTTAGAAATTGAAGGTATTGAACTCCAATTAATGATGTAGGGAGATCAAGGTAGGGACCTATCAGCTTGTCCCCTATCAGTCCAACCTACACGTTTAACTTAAACCTAGTTTGGCTCCGTGATTCACGACAAAGGTGTGGGTTTTCAGTGTCATAGAAGTGTTCATTGTAGTATTTAAAAACACCGTCTCGTGTAAATGTAGATTCGTCTGTCCACAAGATTGTTTTAAGAAAATCTGCATTATCGTGCTGTAAAACCCATTGACAAAATTGACGTCTCAGAGGAGGGTCTGTCAATATTGTCAACAGACGTGTCCGTTGTTAATTGTCTGGACACGAGTAAAGTGGTTTGGGTGTATTTGATTTTTACGCAAGAGTCTCGACACAAACGACTGACTTACTACACATTCAGTAGCAATTCTTCTTGTACTTGTTCTTGCATCTCTTTTTACTTGAGCAAGTACAGCTTCCTCTAACCCAACATCTTGTATGATGTTACCAACGGAGCGGTCATTGACAGGAAATCTACCAGTTTCACACAGAAAATTATGAACCCTTACAAATGTTCTTACATCAGGAATTCTTCTCTCTGGAAATCAACGAATGTATTCTCTGTGACACAATAGAACAAATGCTAATACCCTCACTAATTTTAAGCTAATTATGTTTAAGTATAAAAGTAAAAATAAATATTTCCAAATTGTCCAAAGAAGATGATTTGTGTTTTCACAGACTAATATGAGTAACTATTGTTCAAAATGGGGTAATTATTACAACAGCTGATTTCAGGTACAGAATAATAATAAAAGTGTAACAGCAGATTTCAAATAATAGTCCAATAAGCTCATTAAAGAAGTTACATGCAAAACAAAAAACAGGCACAGGTTGAGTTTGGTAGTTAAATGCAACCGAATAAACCATGTTTTATGAAATATTTTAGGTGTTATTTTTGGTTTAATGATATTCAACCCAATTAAATTATACATCTATTCCAAGCTTATTAGTGAGAAAAGTTTTCTACTTAACTTTACATTAAATTAGACTACATTTATGTGCTAATATGGGGTCTTAAACAATTGGATAAAAATACATGTTGCATATTTTTTTAATAAACTTCCTCTAGGAAATCTAGTTTTTATTTACGTTTGCTTGCAAAATGATTGACATTTATAGAAAATTTAACGATCTTTTCAATGGTATTAATAAAAATCTGGTATGTGTTTTGCTTTGGTTTTTGTAGCTCAATCAGTTAGTTAATGTCAAGTAATTTTAAAAACACACAATATGAGCCCTTACAGCCAAACGGTTGAGAATCGGACAGAGGTTAATGGGGACTTTTTTGTTCCTTTTTGTGAGTACAACAAACAGGTAAATTTAATGGTGTCAGTAGAGACTCACCCTGTATATTGTCAGCGTGATTAATGGGTTATAGGGCCTAAGAAACAAATAATATCTACAACTGCATGTTGTATCTAATCCATAACATGTGGAATCTAATCCACATGTTATGATGAATATACTGTTTAATCATTCATGTAGTGTTTGTGACGGAAAATATACACAGTCATCGAATTTCACTCATATCTTGACGATCGATATACAAAATAAACACATTAAAAAATCCATGTGGTTAATATTAAAGTTAAGATACTTCGAATATAATGCATTACATTTCAATAGCTACATGGGGACAAAGTGTTTGGGAGATTGTAGGCGATAGGTTGTATGCTCGGTCCTCTTAATACCGACATAGTGTCCGCTTGGTGGTTGCTATCGGCGTGGACACTACTAGAGAAGTCTGGGGTGTCCATGTTGGGTGGTAATCATTGTGCGGATGTTGTGTGGAGGAGATAACTGAGTATCAGGCTTGTCAATTAGCTGAAAATCAGACCAGCACTACGTGGTTCGGATTCCACGTAAAGCTGTAGGTCCCTTACTTGCCCTGGCTATTGGGCTATTAATAAATTGCCCTTTCTGAGGAACAGTTGAACTCAGTTAGTAACCAGACTACACTCATCCACACTCATCCTACACTCATAAAACCATTCATATTCGCCTTAAAATACGCACAACGTTGTGTCGGCGTCTTAAATGTAAGAATGTAGTAATTGAGAGAAAAGTTTTAAGTTTCATTATTTATTTTTTCATTTTCTTACTATTTCCACCATATTATTTGCTAAATAAATACAATGTATTTTTTTAATTTGTAGTTGCCATTTTGGGCTCGATCCAGATCAAGTCCAGTTTGGGCTCGATCTGGAGTCAATCTTTAAAGAAAAAATACTACATTTTTACATAATAGATGAAGGTATTGAGTTTAGTAGCTGTATGATTTATTTAATATGTAGTAGATAATAAACCTAACATATTATTTTACACATTCTGAGAGGAATGTGACTCAGTATTATACATTCAGAATACAAATGTGACAGAATACATTATAACCTGTGAATTCCGGACATTTCACTTGATCGAATAATTCTTGTCAATGACTTTGATGGGAGGGTCCAACGTTATCGCAAGATCAAGGAACATCGAGCGCGGTTGTTCTTTGGAGGAGTGATCGTTGTATATACTGCCTAGCCCAATCACTAGTTGGAGCCAGGGCCGTCCAAAGGGGGAGGGCGAGTGGGCCGGTCGCCCCAGGCGCGGCGGCCAAGGGGAGCGCTTAATTTTTGTGAATAAGTTGTAAAAACATTTAATGAAGTGGCTAAAGAAAAGCCCTCAAAAAATAATATAAACACTAATTCTCAAAGCTGACGAGGAATTAAATAGCAATCAACCTCTTCATAGAGCATGTCTACACAGTGACCAGCATTATACTAAACAAAGAGTAGATACAGTACTTGTGCAGACTACTGGTGCCGTCGAACCACCATCGGACGGCAGCCTGCGCATCAAAGGCGAACCGCCCTCGATATTAAAGAATCATGTCTTCTCCACTATCGTTCATTATTATGATGTGTATATATACATCTGTTACCCCTAGATTATCTGTACATCATCGAAATTATTTGCTTGATATATAACATCACAATTGTCATCATACAATCACATTTTATTTCTTGTTTAGGAGTCGACGGATTAATTATATGGATTTTTATGGATTAAAATTAGTAAAAGGTCATTTAGGTAACTATGTAGGCTATTTGTAAAAACAGTGTTCAATTAAACAGTTTTTAAACCTCCTTTTGAATTTTTAAAATTCGTCTATCTCAACTAGCTTAGGTGGTAATTAAGAGAGTAACATACTCGGGTTTGTTTTAAAATATTTTCAAATTATGAAACAATGAAGGACTGACATTTCTGTTTCTGTTGTGGAATGCTGATGTGCCTTTACAAGCTGTTTTTCGTTAACGTAGGACATGTTCAAACATGTAGATAGCAGGTGCGGTTAGTAAGGTTAGTTCTTTAAAATTAATTTTACATGATTCTGTTGGTTATACATCTTACAGCTCTTTTCTGAAGAACAACTATAAGGTAAGGGCACCAGTAGTTGACCACTTAAGAGCACTTCTCAGGTATAATTTTTTATTGGCCACATACATGACATTTTAGAGAATCAGTGAATACTTAAATTAACTAATTAGAACCTCCAGATAAAGTTTTGCTAAAAAGTATTTCAATTTAATTAACTATAATTATTTTAAATTTTTGTTTAAAAATTTGAGTTTTTGCTTCAGTAATTGACCAAGAAAGTTCTGAAAAAAATTAGTAGTTGACCGCATTTAGCACTAGTAGTTGACCATATGGATAATAGCTAAAATAATGTAGAAACAATAAAAACAGTTAATTTAAGTTACTTGATAACACTAGCTACTGTTGTCTATTGATATTTTTCCTAAAAAATGCTAACACTCTTAATTTGAATACAGAAAAAAATTAATACTAAGTTACAAACTCTTAAAACTAAAAGGCATAACACAAAACTTTTAAAAACTAATTCCATAAAAAGTCCAACTCAGGAACGGAGTACACATTACGAGTTTTACTGGTTTTCCTGGGCTCATTTATGTGGGATTCTACATGTTTCCACTGGTATTCCAGGACATCAGGTCTCTCGGGCCATTTCCATAATCGACCACACCGCACCATCAATGAAATTGTTGCAGTATCTTCAGTAACATCAATTATTTTCCCAGGATAATAGTTATTTTCGTACTTGAAAATTACATACTCGTTTATTTGTTTTAATAAGGGTTTCTTTAATTTAAGGCCATTAGAGTTTTCATCTTCCGAAAGTTCTGAAAACACGCTTTCTCCCGAGGAAACTTCGACACTTGTGTCAGAGCTATCTGAAGAAATGTTTGATGCCTTTTTAGTTTGTTTACGTTTCAATGGTCGAACCATACTTTCCTTTAGTCTCTCTTTTTCCTCCTTCTTTCGTTGTCTTTCAGTGGCTCTTTCTAGCTTTAACCGCTCAAGTTCTTCTTTCTTCTTTCTTTTATTTTCAAAATATTGTTGACACATTTTTCCTGATACAATCGTTGGCATTCTTTCTTTTACTATCCTTTTTTTCTTGTGTTCTTCTAATATAGGATAAAAGAAGTGCCTTTTAAATGGACTTGGTATTCCCCCTTTTGATGGCCCTGCTACGTTTCCATTATTCAGTGAATGTTCTGAATTTTCTGATACTCGTGAATTGTGTTTGTGGGGTGTACGTGACTCATCAGCGAGAATGGTTGATGCCCCTGTTGCTTGTGGCAGACCTCCTTCCTTCAAAGTCTGAACTGGATCATTCGGGTGCACGTCAATATTGACATCCATGTTCATTATAGAAACTTCATCTATATTGGTTATGTCACAGGGAAATTCTGAAGAATTGAGGTAAGTTGATAACTCAGCACCGACACTAGTGGATGCCTCTGTTGCTTGTGGTAGACCTTCTGTTCTTACAGACTGAACTGGTTGTGAATCAATTGGGTCAAAGTCACTTAATTCTGAAGCATCATCCCTAAATGTCACATTACAAACATTTCCTCTAGCAACATAAGGCTCGGTTTCTGAAGAAAGTTTTTCTAGCTCCAGTTTGGTTTCTCTCCATAAATTGAAGAGAGAGGTATCCAATAAATCTCCACTCCAGTTTTCGGATGATGCCACAAAAACGTTGAGCTTTTCTCTTCCTATCATTCCATTCAGAAAATCTAAACCTTGGGCCAAGTATTTTTTCCTCATCTTGGATGCGTTATTTTCATCTTGTTCATTGGATCCTTGGCCTGGTACCTCAACTGCATGTGGATTCCATGGGTACAGCCCACATTTCTTGAATCCGTTTGACAACATAGTTTCTGTAATATTCTGAGCAATCACTTCCTGCAGTAACTTTGCAAAATCTTTTTTTTTAGAATATGAGAACCTCCTTGAGAAACGTTGTCCATTCTCCATTGGTGGACTTTTTTCCTCCATGCTTCTTTGAGGCTCCTGAACACAGCAACATCCATGGGCTGTAAAATATGGGTGGCGTTAGGTAACAAGGCCACCAAAATTATTCCATTTTTTTCGCAAAATTGGCTTGTTTGTAAACTTAAATGGGACGCATGGCCATCCACGAAAAGGATAACTGGAAAAGTTATTTGTTTTTCTACCAACCATGGATGGAATATATCGGCAATGAATTCAAAAAATGCCCCGCATGTCATCCATCCTGAATCAGTTTTCCCAATTCCCCAATCCTTAGGGAAATTGTCTGCGATATCTTGAGGTACACGCTTATATTTGTATACACAAGTTGTTGGAGCTACTAAGCCACTTGCACTACCAGTTACCAACACTGTAATGCACTCTTTTTCATCAACATTAACTTTTTGATAGACTGTCTTATCTCCTCTTTTAGCAAGCACTTTGGGTCCTTTAGGATTTAAAAAAAATGCTGACTCATCACAATTGAATAGACGAGACGGGTCTTCCAAGATCCTATCATCACCTAGCTCTTTTGTAATGTGGGACTCTACTTCTGAAAACCAATTCAGTATGTTTCCTTTCGTCACTGCTGCCCGTGAGACAGTTAGATTTTGAGACACCCTTTTTGAAATCAAAGGATTTCTCCGAAGAAAACCTATAACCCATGTCCTGCCTGGTTTTCCTTCTTTGAAAGGAGTAACACGCTTCAAATCTTTTATGTACTTCTCAACACTGATGCATAGTTGTTCAACAGTGACCGGGAAACCGGCCTGTGCCATTTTCTCCACCCATCTGCTTATTTCAGCCTCCTCTTTGCTTGAAAGAATGGAAGGAGGGCCCATTTTTCTTTCAATTGGTGATTTACCCTCTAATTTATATTTTAAAGTTGTTCTGGGGACTCCGAATTTCTTTGCAGCTGCCCGGATAGAAATTTTGTGCAAACGAACATCTTCAACTGCAGCTTTCATAGCATCTTCACTGTAATTTAAAAACGTATTCTTGTTTCCAGGCATCTTGGAATAATATTTATCCTGAAAAAAAGAAGTTGTCAAATTTTTCGTTAAACTTGTGGTATCCCTAGTTTTGGAAATAAACGACACCAATATTATTTTTTAAATGATGGAATTATCTATTTTACTCTTTATAAACTTTCTTTGTTAATATGTCCTACAAGCACTTTAGCCTACATACATTAACATCCAGTTAAAAAAGATAATTTACAATCAATAAGTTATATGTGATTTTCCAAATCAGTTGAAGACAAAGTCCTTCTGAAGAAGGTGTGTTTTAAAAGTTGACCACCTCATGTTTCAGTAATTGACCATGTGGTCCACTACTGAAACCCATCACATTTTCTAACTCTGGGCAAGTGCTGTACTTTCATATGGCATAGTTGGATATGAAAATACATTTATAACACAATAATAATATTAAGTCAATTGAATCAGTAGTTGACCACCCTGGTCAACTACTGATTCTTTTTTATAAAACCATTCAGTAGATGACCACCCCCAAAAATCATATCAGTTTAGAGGTTATGTTCTTAGAAACACTTGGAAACAAAAGAAAATACATTTAGAAAAAGATTGAATGTAAAACTTACCCAATAAATTGACTTTTAAGGCTTCTACAATTCTAATAAAACGCTCGTCTTCTTACTGAAACTCATAAAAAATTAAACAAATATGACACATCACTGAACCACTCATCAACAACTGTCAACTATGGCTACCCACAATGCATTGGGGTTCTGAGCTTCTAGCACTTGCTGTTAGATGGCTGCAGGTACTCTAAGATTTTTTTTACACTGGCTGCAACATACAGAATCCTTATTTCTTAAATTTTCATAAAAAATGGTCAACTACTAGTGCATGGTCAACTACTGGTGCCATTACCTTATGTTAGCCTATTGTAAATATATATGCTCCAGAGTACGATTGAGTACCTTATTAATCCAAAGTAACCAGCTTTGACAAAACAATGTTATTTAAGGAAGAAATGCTTTTCAAAACAAAATTGTTGGCAGAAAGTTGTTTTGCCAATTATTTATCAACATGGTCGTTCCACCTGAGTACAGTCTCACTCCAAAGTAATCAACAAACTGTGATTCCCTGATCACATTCGTATCAAGTTCAACGGAAGGAAGTTTTACAGATGTACTTTGTGAACATAATCTGATTAGTAATTGTTTTCTATTTTTCCATGATGTGAAGAAATTGGGGATTTGTGGATTTATACGGAGATTGATGCTTGATAAGTTTTGAGAAGGGGCCTTACTGTTAAGGAAGGATTCCTGTTCTAAGTCATTTAATTCTTTATGAGACGTCAAAATGGAATTATCATCTGTGAAGATAGTACGGAGCTTGCCTGGAAGGTAGTCAGATAATGTTATTGATATATAAAATAAATATAATGGGTTCAAGAATAAATCCTTGTGGGGCTTATTCTTTTTTGGGGGATGTGACTGTTTTTGGTTTTTTTGTCCTCAAGGGTGTATTACACGTGAGGTCATGTTCAAGAGCATGTGCACATCAGCATGCTCACGAACAAGTTCTCCCGTGTAATATATGGGATTTTAGACATAGATATGTTGATGTGGACATCCTCGTGAACATCCAATCGGTTTGTTATTTGCGACTTGCCCACAAGCACGTCCCGCGTGTAATAGATCTCCAGGCCAACTTAGCGTACTGTGCATGCGTGCCTTGTCTTCCATGGCAGCGCCACCATGCTGTTTTATCGTGTTTAAATTATTTTACCTGTTTGATTGTTGTATTTAACTTGTTCTCGAGTGATATACCCTAAGAAAATTTTCTGATTTTGTTTTTATCGAAAAGTCTACTTTGGTTATTTGAGACCTATCGGAGAGATATGACTGCCCCACCAAAAGAATCAAGTTTCTGTATTCTAAAAAAAAAAAAATTAATGGAGTCTTATTTTTTAACTATCTGTGATCCATTCCGACATAACTCAGGTTACCACACAGTCAATGTTTTTGCTACGAGGAGGCAGGGGGCCTCAAGACCTCTTTTGCCCCGGGTGCCGTCAACGCTAGGTACGTCACCTGGTATACAATCCTAATTGTATACGGCCCTGGTTGGACCCCAGGTTAAGTCGACAGAGCTTCTTATCCCTAATATTAGCTGGTAAAATAAGACCTCCTTTACCTTTCAATTTCAACCTAGATCAACTTGTTATCGCAAGGCAGTTGATTAGAAGATCAATGATAAGCAAACATTTTATCATTATACTTATTCATAGTGAAAACGCTGTGTTAACAACCCATTGACTTCTATCGTACAGTAACCAATCTGCTGTCAGCTCAGTGATTTACATTTCGGATTGTGGAGTCTACGGTCCAACTATCACGTCTTCCGACACAACCACGACCACTGGCCGCAAGCATGCGTGCGTATAGGCGCACACACTTTCAGGTATCATAGCTTAATTTTCAAAGAAAACCAATTTTCAGTTTGTGAAACAACTCTTGATTTATATTTAAAATTTAAGCAATTTAAATTAAAAAAAATTCATATAATATTACGCACCCCCTAACACCGACACCATCACAGTGTGTAATTCGCAGTTTGAATTGACCAAGACCAGATGATGTGATTATTAAAATATGCAGAAACAAAAAAATCGCATTTAATAGTTACATTTTTTGTAAGTTGTTTTGGAGATACCCATAAATGCACATGCACTATATAGAAATATTGATGAACCTAAGCGTCGGTTGCTCTCTCGCGTATCATCTGTATGCCCACTATGTATTACAACTGTTATGTGCCAATCTACTTGATCTTGACCATACTATAAACGCAACTTTATTTGTACTCTCTAATCTTTGATCTCGTACTATTTGGCTTGACCTATTAAATAAACGTTCTAGCACAGATAAAAAACCGTACCGTTATTTATCTGTGGTACTAGTATTTATTAAATTAGATTTTGTCACAAAAAACATTAACCATATGTAGTGTATTTTCTGTCAAACAAATTTTCTCACTTCATACTGAGCTTGAATTTTTTCCCTATTTACGCCAGGGGAATTTTTACTTTATCTAAAAGGAAATTTTCTGTGGACCTCTCGGGATTTGAACCCATGACTCTCTGCTTATGAATAAGAAAAGTTAACCACTAAGCTAGCAAGAGGCCTTATTATAACTTATTATTTTTATTAAATCTTATTATAACCTAGTTGCACTAAAATCTTGGCGATATTCCATCAGTAGTTAGTAATTCATTGTGAATTAAGTCTAAATATAATTGATGAATGGTAAAACTGAGCCAAGTGATTCGCCCTGATGAGATCAAGCTGTTTTCACAAATAAGAATCATAGAATGTGGATGGCATCAAATTATTATGTAACTGTATGCCTAAATAGTTTCAAACATCCCTTGCTAAGACTTCTTATAAATATCATTAAAACGTTATAAGTTATTATAATTTTAGTGGTGTAGATTAAAATAAGTCCTTTTAATGAAAAAGAAGAATAGTCGACTGTTTTCGGGGCATATAATCAACTTATTAATTTAGGATTATTATATTCAACGTTTTAAATAGCGTTTTAGCTTTAAAACTTGTAATTGATAAAAATATTCCTAAAACAAAATATATCTATTTATTTATATAAAATTATATTTCTCTGCTCCTCTCACAGACTCCCTAAGAATAGATCTAAAATTTCTTCCTAAGATTAATGAGCCTATTAGGTTGTCAAATCCAAGAAAATGATAAACCGGGTCCAAAATTACATGATCGATTACTGGATATTCTTCGTTGTTATGATACAGCATAACTAAGAAAACTGCGAATTTTTCTCATTATTTCACTAAAACATCTAATGTTTCAAAACAAATTTTCTTGCACAGCTACTTCTCATTGTCAGATGACATCAAATTTTTTAAGGGGTAAAACCAAAATATCCTTAACTCTGTTGTTAATTATGTGAATCCTGATCAATTCATGATGTTGGTAAATAGGCTTTAAAGATCAGTTACAGCAACATTCACCAGTGAAGTCATCCGGTTTCATTTGTTTTAGGGCGAGTCCAATTAAAACATTGTGTTCAGTCGATTTTCCATCTAGCTGGTTGTGAGTACAAACTAGAGTACACTTTTACTGTATAGATACAGTAAAAAAGTAGAACAAACCATAGTATAGGTTCTACAAATTAGCGTAGTTTTTATGACCGTGTTAGATTAATTACGGATTATGATCATTTAACTGTCCTGTTTAACAATAGTCGTCGTGGCCAAATGTAAAGTGAAAACAAATAATGGAAAATTGAATTGTTGAGTGTTTATTATAAACTTTGTTACAGACCAAGACAAGAAAACACTGCATATTATGCTTTTCTAGAATTTGTTTAGTGTTTTAAGATTTCATTTCTAAGTAGATTAAAATTCACAAATTTCTTTGCCTTCCTAGCTTAACGTAACATCGGTGGATTAGGTTAGAAACTCGGAAAATGTAATGATTGCTGTATGACTGCATCCTGAAATATTGGTACTGAAATCAAATTAAACCGTTAGTGCCATAAATAATTCTTATCAGAATGGATTTTTGCAAATCAGTTGTCATCTACACTAAATTTTCATCTAAATATTTTAAGAAATATTGTTTTTCTTTGTTCGAGTTTAGCTGGATGCTGGATAAAAATTGTTAAAATATTTAAACTTAGGTAGGTTCCGTACTGAAATTCTGAAAGGAGGTTTCAGTTTTAATATGGCCAGTAAGTGTGGTGCACTATTCCACTTCCTAGGTACTCTTAATACCACTTCCACTAAACAGTTCTCTTAATACTGACACGGCGTCCGCTCAATAGTTTCCTGCGACGTTGACACAACTATAGATGTCTGGGGTGTCCATGTTGAATAGTAGTCAGGATTCATATGTTGTGTAGGGAAGAGAACTAAGTGTCAGGATTGTCAGTTAGCTGAAAATCAGACCAACACTACGTGGTTCAGATTCAACGTAAATCTGTAGGTCCCTTAGTTTCCCTAGTTAAATAGCTCTTTCTGAGGACAGTCGACCTTAGTTAGTAACAATGACTACACTCATTTATCTACGCTCATCACACTCATTCGCCCCTCATATTCGCCCCTCATATTCGCCCATATCTTGACGATCGGCATCTTAATAATGAATTAATAATTAGAATGAAAGCAGATGTAAGCAGCCCTCTTATTCTCTAAGAATTCTCATATTTTTGAAAGATCGGAGAATGATTGTTAAAAATAGACTATCAGAATATCCGTAAACTTCTAGGTTCTCAAGTGCTTTTTATAAGTACTTACTATAGTAACAGTTTTATTACCACTTCAACATGTTAAACATATGATAATGCATTTTGTATTTTTCAATAGGTATTCTTGTTCTTACAGAATTTGATTGCTCTCTGCCGTTTTTGGCAATTGGCCAACAAGACCAACAAGTACAAGTTTGTTTACACGTTTGTTAGAGATTGTGTCAGTTATTGTTTTAGGTTATATTATCTTGTGTTCATATTTTATTTTACGTGTAATTACTTGTTAGATTTAAATTTGAATCTATTTACTAATAAATTCCGCATTTATTTGCATTAGAAAATTCTTTCCTGAAAAATTTCCACTGCAGCAGTTCTAGGTTAATAAAGTTTTTGAACTCATCTTGGTACAGGGAGTAGGGCTAACTTGAGGAAGAAATGACTATATTTACGTCCACCAATGACTCACTTAAAAAGAAGAAAGTAAGTAGAAATTGTCATCTACCTTTCTAGTTCTAAAAAACAATTTTCAATGAATTCAGAACCCCATAAGTACAGTGTGAGCCCCATTTATCCAGTGGTGATGACGTCGAATATTTTAAAGTCGGATAGTAGGGAGTGATGGTGGTAATCATGAAGTTCGATTCATAGGCGTTAAATGGTGTTAAGTTAATCTTCCATAGTTACATCTCTTTTATGTTTGGACACCATTTCACCAAGCCTAAGTTCAATAAAACTACAGTAGTGTAGGCCTACAGCAAGTAAACACAACTTAAACAACTGTACTGTTCAGTCTCAAATAATAACTTTTTTTTAAACTAACTTAGCAAATGCAGTAATGATAAACAAGCATTGCTCAGTAAAGTAACAGATAAATTCTTTCACACAACAAACTAGTACATGTGACCTGTCAGGAAACTTCTAAATAAGAGGGCACAAGTCACAAATCGCTATTCCCCCCATACAAACGATGCCTGTCCTATTAGTTCTGTACCCTCAACAGATGTCAAAAGTGGTGTGTCTGCTCTCATGTTGTAGTCTCCAATCAACATAAAGTCAAGTACAGTTTGTTTACAAGCAACAAAACGGCACACTGTTTGGGAAAACTCACCAGGTACTACATACAGTTTTCACTATAGGAAAATAATCCACAATATTATTTTCAGAAAATAAGAGAATTGTTTTTAGGATTAATACGTAAGTTAAAACGGAATGTCGGATAATAAGGCTCTACTGTACTTGAACTGTATTCGTATTTAATCAATTTGATATATAGTGATTAAATGCTTAAATCTGTGAGTAAGCGGCTACAGTGTCACACTCAAAATAAAATCTAGATATTTTGTGATATGTTTATAAAAATGGGTATATTCTCAGACCCACATATATCTATATATACCAGATTTAATGATTCACAACACTAAAACATGTAGGCCTACTGAACAGTTGACAATAGCCATGTATCTCTGCCAAGATTCAATAATTCATTTCAACATCATCTTTGACCTGGTCTGCTAGTTATTTCTTGTCACCACACAATATTATGAAACAATAACATTTAGTTAATATTTTGAACAGGCTAGGTTTGATGTTAAAAAGGTTTGATATTATGTTCCTAGATCTTAAGTTACTAGTTGTTGGGACTGCGCACATTTTTTATTACTCCCCAAACTAGGGATTAATTTTACCTTCTTTATGATGATCACAATCTGAAAGTTATTTTTGTATGTGACAATTATTTCTCGTGAAAATACGCACTAACAACTTCAGCAGAGAATCTTTCGCACAGGCTGTTCGCCCATGTAGGCTAATTTCCATAGTTTATTATGATTATCTAGTTTTTAAAAATTGCACATTTTAAAAATGTATCCTTAGTTATTAGACATTGTATTTTTCTTGTATTATTTTAGTTTTTAGTCACTTACATTCTGTAATTTGTGTTATTCTATGTACTTAATTTTGGAAATAAAATTGATTTCAATTCAATTCTTCACTGGGTCTGAAAGCTGAATATGAGAGGCTCAAAAATAAAGTACAAATTTGTTTCTATTTTGGTTGGATGTGGATCTGATGATAGGATTCCTAAAAGTCTGGACTTTAATTTGAAAGTGGGCGTTGAAATCTTATAACGATTATTACATTAGTTTGGATAAAATAATTTAGGTAAGGGAAGTTTTTATTGATTAAAATATACATTTTTTGAAACCAATTAGATATTCTTTAGCATATCTAATTTAGCAATTAGACTCTTCAGCATAAAAAAACACGTAAAATAGATTGTAAAAATTTTGTCTATCTCTCAGTTAGCTCTCCCTTGAGCTTAAAATATTTGAAAATGGGTTTTAGTAAACTTACTTGGTTTTAAGAACATTTAATAAATAATAAGTATGTTAATGATTATTGAATTACTTTTATTATGATGTAATTGTGGTATTTTAGTTTCTGCACATTAAGATTTTGATCATAACTGATGATTTGAGAAAACATCAATGTAACATAAACTTTTTAAAATGTTCAGTACAAATGTTTTTAGCTAATAATTAGAGTGTGTGTATATTAATCCCCAAAAATTAAAAGCTATATTTTTTTCAGCAAATCCTAGATCGAGGAAGTTCTTTGCCATCGGATGACTACGATGATTGGGAGTCACGTTACATGATGAGAACAGATTTTGATGATTTTGGAGACAAACATAGCGAAGTGTAAGTTTTATATAGTTTTGTATAATTATTTATTTTTTAATCACCCAATACGAATTAGGGAAGTAATTAGTTGTTACACGGCTTTATCAAATACCCTATATCTTTATGTTATAAAAATTAAATTTGTATAAATACCACAAATAGCAAAAGATGCTTGTATGATTCTTTTACTTATATTGATAATTCACGGTTGATAATAAATAATGAAAAACGATTTATTAATGGTTGAAATTAAATAAAATTCATTGGTAAATCTACTCAACATAAAATGTTCAATCATAGATCTGCTTTCCAAAGTTATCATCTGATTTGCATGTACAGTTTTACATTAAATTAATGTAACAATATCGTCTGGCTAATGGCAAAAACCTATGCAATATGATTGTTTTATTTAGTTGGCGATTCTTATGTTCTTCACTTGTCAATTCATATGCGCCTGCAGGCCTGTGTATTAATTTTATTTAACAAGTTAAGTTCAAACCACTAGCTCAGTTGAGAATTCGAAACCTTGGATACCTAAGCCACTGAATCCTCTCGCTGGTAATTTATGTAGTTATTGATTTTATTTTTAGCATTATTTATTTTTTAAATAGGTAGTTTTTTAATTAGCATAATACGTGTTGGTACATATACAGTACAAGTAAACGTCACACAACACAAATTTATTACAATATAAGCACAAAATGCACAAATATTATGGTGATCGATTTCGGTGAACCACGCTCACCTTCCTCAGACCAGAGGGATTCACAAAAGAATGATTCTTTTGTGAATCCCTCTGGTCTGAGGAAGGTGAGCGTGGTTCACCGAAATCGATCACCATAATATTTGTGCATTTTGTGCTTATATTGTAATAAATTTGTGTTGTGTGACGTTTACTTGTACTGTTATTTTCTAAACAAACCATGCCCGAGTGTCATAACTTGTTTAAAAAATAAAAATTCTCAAAATAAATAATACCTAGTGTCAAGTGTGAAGGCAAGATTTGGGGATAGGAAAAAGTGTTCTTCATGTGAAGTTTGATTTCATCTTGCTTGCCTTGAATGCAGAGTATGAAATAGATAGATAGATAGATAGATATTTAATGCCATTAGATATTTCACAAAATACATTGGCTTAGTCATAAGATACAGACAGCACTGGTCTACTCTCTAAAGTCCATTTCTGTCCATTTCTGCGTCACAAACTCAGTTACAGAATAAAATGGATGCTTGATTAAGAATTCCTGCAGAGTCTTTTTAAAATCTTTCTTGTCAAGTTGTCTAATTTCTAACGGAATTTTATTATACAATTTACTAGCCATTATTAGTGGACTCTTATCACTTTTAATTAGTCTAACCTGAGGCAGGTTTACATCATTGCAATATCTTGTCTCATGGCTATGGATCGCTCCTCTCAGCTCAATTTTGTTTAAATTTGCTCTTAGGTAGAGCAAACATTGCAATATATATAAAGAGTAGAGGGTTAGTATTTTAAATTAAAAAAAACCCCTCTGCAATGTTCAAATTTATTAATCTTAGCCATAATTCGTATGGCTTTTTTTTTTTGTAATAAAAATACTTCCTGAGCATGAGAGGAGCCTCCCCATACAATAAGGCCATATGACAAGTGAGGTTGAAAAAGCCCAAAATATGCCTGCCGGAGACTATCCTCATCGATTTCCCCGCAAAGTCGTTTTAAGGCATACACACTTTTGCTTAATATTTTTTTTATTCTAATTATGTGGTGATGCCAATTTAGTAGTTGGTCAAATATTATACCAAGAAAAGGAGGATTAATATTGATATTATCAGTGCTAGGTATTTCTTTTAAGCTGAACACCACAGTTTTAGTCTTTTCCGTATTTAGGGCCAATTTATTTGCAGCCAACCAATTTCCAACAATATCCAAATTTGATTTTGAGTCCACTATCGCCTGGCTGCAATTTTTATGTCTAGTGATGACAGTAGTGTCATCCGCATAGAGTATTACTCCTGCAGGCACATTAACACTGAGGTAATTAATAGTTATTAGAAATAGCAGAGGCCCGAGGACAGAGCCCTGAGGCACACCGCTATTTACTGATAAATGACTAGAGGTACTATTACCAATTACAACATATTGGGTTCTTTCCTCTAAATATGTTTTAAACAAATTCAATGGAGTATCTTTGATATTGTAATATTCTAGCTTTCTTAGTAGGATTTCATGCGACACTCGATCGAAAGCCTTGCTTAAATCGCAATAAATGACTGCAGCAAACTCCTTCTTTTCAAAACTATCAAGAATCTTATCGACTAAACTGATTATGGCATCAGCAGTGGATAGGCCACTCCTAAAACCAAACTGATCTTTACAAATAAGATTATAACTTTCCAAGTAAAATATCAGCTGTTTCGAAATAATAAGTTCAATAACCTTAGAAAATACAGGGACTATTGCTATAGGTCTATAGTTGCTAATCTGATCCCTTTGTCCTTTTTTATAAATTGGATGTATCTTACTAATTTTAAGTATATTGGGAAAGATTCCCTGGTTAAGTGATAAATTAATTAACCTAGTCAATACCTTAATGTAGCAAGATACTGTTTGTTTTACCAGTTCATTGGTCAAACCAAAGTGGTCTTTACTTTTTTTGCATGCCAGACTCTTAACGATATTTAAAACCTCAGTTTCAGTTACAGAAGTGAAGACAAACTTTACATTAAAATCAGGTACAATAACATTACTTAAAAATCAATTAAAATTATGTACAATATTATTTACATTAATAACAGGTGTATTGTTTACAATATTTACAAAATAATCATTATATTTATCAGGGGAGATCACGTTTTCACTAATGCCATTATTTTTAAAGGTATGATTATTTTTTTTATTATTAATTAATTTCCACAATGTTTTGCTCTTATTGCTAGAGCTGTTAATATACTGTACATTTGTTTTGATCTTAGCTTCTTTAATTTGTTTACGATAAAATGCTTTTTCCCTTCTATATAATTCAGATAAGTTAGTATTGTCAGGTCCATTTACTCTACTAAGTTCATATAAAAAATCTAACCTATTTTTTATTTGCCTTAACTCATTGTTGTACCATCCAGTTTGTTTAGGCCTATCATTTTTATTTAGGCTTACTTTAGATTTATTTTTAACTTGTTTGGTAAAACTTAAATGGTAATAATATTCTATAGTGCTAATAAATTCATCAAAATTTTCGTTAACATCATTTGAAAGAAAAATATTTGACCAGTATTCTTTTTTTAAATAGTACTTAAATTCATTGAGACTAGCCTCAGTAATTTTAGTAACTAATTTAACATTAGGCCTATTGTCTAATTTTAATCTAGGTGTTCTATCTCCGATAGTCCTGTTACTTATGTTACTGTTGATAGGTATCGAGATTAGCTGCCCAAGGTGATCACTGACATGTTTATTAAACACATCAATGTCAAAACTACCAGGTAGCGAAGTGAAGATATTATCCAAGCAGCTAGATCCACGAGTAGGTTGTAAAATTGTCCTCTTTAATCCGTACATCTTAGCAAGGTTAACAAATGATTCTGTTTTCTTTTCACTGGCAAGAAAATTGAAATTGAAATCTCCACATACAACTGAGTATTTATTTAAACGGTTTATATAACAGAACAATTGTTCAATTACTTCTAGAAAGACTTCAGGACTGCCGTTTGGACTTCTGTATACCGACACTAATAATAAATTTATATCATGCAGTTCTACGCATGCAATTTCACACTCCATTTCTACTGATAGTTTATTTAAATCATGTCTTACCTTGTAATGGGATGGGTCGTACCTACTGAAAATGGCAACACCACCATGTGTTTTGGTTGAGCGACAGTAACTTGTTGCTAGGTTGTAGTGCTCACCGATATGACATTCCTCAATTTCCAGGTTGCACATCCAATGCTCACTAACACATAGGTAGTCCACATTCAAATCACAGGCTACAGTCTCCAAGATTCCAACTTTATTAGATAAACTTTGCACGTTCTGATGGTAAATTCCAATTGACTCCACGCTTTTAACAGAGTCCATCAGGTTGTATTTAGTTTCTGACTTCCTTCCCAGTTTAAATTTCCAGTATGTTTCTTGGGTTTGTTAATGAAATTTGCAACAAATATATCACTAGGCCAGAAGTCCGGAGAGTATATCTGCTGCAGATGTTGTGATGGAATTCCCACTTTAAATGATGAGTAATCTAGTGGATACTTTGAATCAATTTTTTCAACAATATAATTTCCACTTAAACTCTCATTTAGAAATCTTTTGACATCCTCACACTTTGTTTCTGGGCTAAATCTGGAGACAAACAGAAACAGTTTTTTGCCCACAGTACACAGGTTATGTTTCATAGTAGAACTGCCGTTGCCAGTTATAAACTTTCCTCTTCTTTTCAGACGATTGGTTTTCACCT
The DNA here is from genome assembly GCA_035578905.1 of Stictocephala bisonia. Lineage (NCBI taxonomy): Eukaryota > Metazoa > Arthropoda > Insecta > Hemiptera > Membracidae > Stictocephala > Stictocephala bisonia. Next base: position 2,646,051 of record JAQJVL010000057.1, on the reverse strand, counting down.
CATCTTCCAAGGTAGGTGGTCCACGACTAGATTTGTTGTCTTTATACTTTTGTTTTTTAGTTTTATACATCTGGAAATCCCTTCCGTTGACTTTTAAACTAGATTCAATATACAAGAGCAGTGTCTTAGTATGGTTCAAACACAAGAAAATCAATTTTGACACTTATATTCAAACTAAAGCCAGTCAGGGGGTCATTATTGGAACATCAATGAACTGGTAATTCCAATTTTATGCTTGACAATAGCGTGAAGTCATTGAGCACTAAGTGAATGAGCACATCAAGAATGTCTTTGGACACTTTGACTGACACTAGTCATATGGCACCCAAGGCTGCAAGATAGTTTAAAGGAAATGGCAATTTTAAAAATCAGATCAATAATATCAAAATTCATTTATTTAATTTTTTGGCTGCCGGGGTGAACATTTTTTTTTTAACTGCTTGGGTTTTATGTATGTGTGTACCCAAAACTGCCGGGCTAAAATCCTTGTTTTTGTAATAATTGTACTTATTGTTAAAGTCTCTGTTATCTGCAATGAATGATTTAAACAGTATTATATTCTCTCTTTAGGACTTTATTATATTTTATTTAGTCTTCTATCTATATTATTTAATCTTCTGATTTAAATTAGCTACAGTCATTATATCTCAGCTTTATAACTTATACACATTGAAGAACATTTAAATTGCTATGGTAAGATGTAATAATCTTATCTATAATTTAGTTTAATCATATAACAATGCTTGAATGATAATGAATATTCTAAGAAAAATTTAGATAACCGTTTTACGGTAATGCTATTCTAGTTTTACAATTCCATTTTCCTGTTGGTGAAGAGTGGTTCTTTTACTTTTTGATTTTTGTAGTACACAAGACTATACTGCAATGATATTGTGAGTAAATGTTGTGTAAAATAAATATCATCTAGTTAAAATCAGTAAGCCTTAATTTTAGTAGAAAATTTGAAAATATATGTCTCATTATTAAGAATTTTCCCAATAGTTAGACTGTGTTTTCTTCTTAAACGTTTGATTCATTACTAAAAGTAAAACATGACTCATGTTTTGATAAATTTCTAAGTAATTTCTCTTTATATTTCATACATTGTGTATGTGTGTACTACATTGTGATCATTTGGGGCTCTAATAAATAAAATATTTATTTAAATTTATCATTTCAAGGTTAAATAAAACACCTTAGAGATAGGATTTGTCTTATTTAAAGCAAAAAGAGAGTATTATGGGCTTATTATTGTATGTTTATGTAAGATATTTTGGATTTCATATAAATATAATCTGTATACAGTAGAAACCGTATTTTCCGTCAGGGGTCGGGACCGCGGCCGTGACGGATTGGAGCATAGACGGATTATAGAAAATTCACCCAAACACACTTATATCGCTGGAAACTTATTATTAGTGCTTATGCACGTTAAATTTAAATGCTGTTTAGTACATATTGATTAACAAAATGAGAATGAAAAGGTTAGAAAAAAGACATGTTTCAGAATGTATGTACTGCAGGTCACAACTACCCTTTCATTACAGTAGGCCTAGTTTTAATGTAAAACATACGCTTGTACATTATGTAATAAGCAGAAATATTAATTATCAACATTATTAAAATTAAACTGCAGTACAGAGTAAGATAGTTATTAAAGCCTAGTTCCCACGGCTAATGTTTTCACAACACAGACCCGATGTTGGTACAAGGGTAGTGTAAAGCGACGACTCGCCTGTGTATCATCAGACAGGATCGTTCCAACGGCCCGTGACCTGTGTAGGCATCGCGGCTTAGAACTTCATCTTCAACAACATGCCTTTGTAGTGCCGCCTCTTTCCCCATGTTGTACGAGACCTGTTCAGGCAGGCCCCGGATGGTCTATCCGTACGTCAGGCGTACTCAGGCGAGCTGTTCCAACGACCTGTTATCTGTTACACGGCAGACGAGTCCTTACGGATGAAAGGCCGTCGGAACTAGGCTTATGTGGGCTAGACGGCTGGAGGGGGGAATTGTCGTCTTCCAGACGGATAAGTCATACAGCATTTGTCATATCGTGGCGCGATGAACCGAGACACTGACAGATAACAGAACCTGGCGGAAAATAGGGTGACGGACAATAGGGTTTTCACTGTATGTTGTTGATTTAGTTGGCCAATAAGTTGAATCTTATTAACTGGCATATTTTTAAAAAAAAGTGTATTCTCTTCTATAAGTGTTTTCAATTTTAATGTTTTAGATGGGGTCAGAAGGGGTGGTTCAAGCCATCTTGTGTTCCAATCACAATTATCCTTGTGCTGATAGTGCTAGTAGTGTTGCTGCCACTGTTAGACCACGCGGACCGTCAGGCTCAAGCCACTCTCAAAATGGACTGGGACCTCCTGCATCGGTGTCAAGCACAGTGCAAGTAAGTATTCTTTATAAATAAAGTAGACTAAAAACAATTACATTAAAAAAACCTTTTATATCCAGCTTAGTTTGGCACAAGGATATGGCAGATATATTAAGAGACATGATTCTATTGTAGCAAATATGAATTGCGCTTACTTTTTTAAAGTACTACGTAGCTCAACAAATTAAAATGTCTATAGACTATTTTATTCATTAATGTAACACATTGATACATTGAATACAGTCATAATGGATCTGTGCTGACAGTTTAGTCTTAAAAGTTAAATAATAATTAAGATCACATTATATAGCAAAATAAAAAATCAGTTTTCATCGGTAACATCATTACCTGTTTAGTTAAAAAAAGTTCTTGTATTGAGTATAAATGGTCTTGGTAGGAGATAATCTTTTAGGTTTTTTCTGAACTTGGTGAACTTTTTCAGATAAAGCCATGTTTGCAATTAACCCATTGGCCTAGTTACTATCAGCTGTTTTGCAAGGCCCTCTAGTAGCATTTAAAAAGCACAAAAATGCAGAGTTTCGCTAAAAACCAAATAACTTTTTAATTAAAGCTTTATTATCAAGTAACATACGTTCCACCTCAGAGGATCTTGTATCTTTCCACATTTTATTGTAAAAATCAAACAAACACTCTATTCATCACTAACTAAACGAGCAACAAAACACTTTCGGGAGTTTTGCCAAAACAAACAGACTAGACTACTAGTTTTTGACACTTTCTTTGCATTTACAAAATGTAAACAAACCAACATAGAAAAACAAAATACTCTTCTATTAGATCTTTTACAAATTAGTTTATATCAACAACAAAATATAATAAAAAAATCTAAGTAAGCGGCTATAAAGTTGCCCATTTCACCATTGTAAAATATAGAAATGAACTGTGGAATCTGCTTCGTAAATAAATAATTTTAATATAAATAATTGTCATTATTGTCAAAGAAATGAGTTAAACAGGATTCCCCTGCCATCTCTCGGCGAAATACGGAACTACGTCAACCTAGGAGAAGATTAGAGTATGATTGTAATTCACTACGGAACAGTCTCGTATCTCTATGTGTGGCCCGGATTACGGCGCTACAAGACAGTCTCGTATGTCTAGGCCAATGGGTTAAATGCATTATTTTTTTCCGAGTGGAAAAAGTCTGTTAAAAAAAACTTGAACTGTGCCGATCTACTATTCTCCCTAAACGAGTGTTATAATAGTGTTGAATTTAATTTTCTGTTCAAGTGGAAGTATGAAATTGTTTTACGTAACAGATTTGTTCAAAAATATATAAATTAAAAACTTTGAAAATTCGAAGGTCTTTAAATATGAGCTTAACAGAATCAGCTCTTGCTGATCTATGTTTAGTTGTGGTGCCACATATGTCTTTTCCGTATTGTATATGGGAATGAATTAGTTTGAATATAGTACTTTTAGAGTCCAAGTTACACATTTTTAACATTTGGCATAGTGCATGTAAACCAGATGACATTTTTTACAACATTGTCAACATGCTTATGCCATGCCAAGTTTTCATTTATGATAAGGCACAAAAATTGTGCTTTCAGTCTGGTTCAATCGCTCATTATTTACAAATACATCTGGAGTGATTTTATATCTAGCTTGCCTAGTGTAAAATGAAATAAAACAGAATTTAGATGATTTTAAAAGAAGGCTTTTACTGTATCAAAATTGTTTAACCATCAATAAAAAATAAAAGAAGAACTTTGAATTTATCTTGAGTTTTCTCAAGAAATCTGCAAATAAATAAATTTTATTTTATTGTATTTTTCTTTCAATTTTTAACTTGGAGGCCTGTGTATTAAGTTACCTGTTTAAATTTGGAATATGAATTAAAAATTGATCATCCTTAATACATCTTAGTTTTTTTTTTTTAATTATTGATGTCAATTTTAGTTGCTTGACTTATTGATTGAATATAAAATTTTAAAAATTACGTCTACTACAGTTGACTCACAGTAGTCTCACATTTAACAGTCAATCACCAATCTAGGCTGTACTGTGTATCGTACAAACGTTTCATGTCTCGACAGGATTGTCGCATCTCTAGTATTTCCATTAGTTTCTAGCTGCGTTCAGTTGTTTAGTGTAGTACAGACAACACAAAGTGACTACATAAGACAACACAATTATTACAGAGACTGTGGAAACAGAATACTTGATCAGCTGTGACGCAGCTATATCGGCTGCTAACGCTTTGATACATGCTATGCGAGGAACGTCAACTTGACCCTAGCAACGTTTTAATGTTGAAAGATATTAAAAAAAGCCATCACCAAATGTTTGTTTGAGATGAAGCAGGAGACTATCACAGATTTTTTCCACGTTTATATTTTAGTATGTAGGCTACGTATTTACAAACTTTCTGAACAATTACAAACTTTCTGAACAATAATTTAGTGGAATACATTTTTCATTATCAAAATACTAAAGCATAGCAAAGGAAAAAGGAGCGGCTGTAGGTAAGGGACTAAGTCGCTGGCTTGCCACGCCGTCGGTCCGGGTTCGATTCCCGATGGCGATGACCAAATATTTTGCCCTGCCGCTCCCGTGGTTCGGAAGTCACATAAAGCTGTTGGTCTCCAGATTACGTGTTAGAGAGGGCCCTAACTTTGCCTGGGGGAGATTGCCCTAACTGACAATCTTTTTAACTTTTTTAAAGCATAAATGAATTATTTTTATTCCTTGATGTGTATGTAGTCCAATACATAGTGTATAATATTTGTGTTACCTTGAGGTGGTAAAGATGAGGTGAGATGATGCGAGGATTCTCACCTACTACTTGTATAACTGATTAAGAAAAGAATAATATTTTTGTTAAGTACTGAACACATAGTGCCTAAAATCGTAACTGTTTTGAAAATTATTTAAATAAAACCAAGGAACACACTAACAAGCCATTTTTAATTGACTCTGCAGCATAACCACTGAATATAATACATATTGTAACTATGACAACAAACATACAATTTGTAAATATTATTACTAACAGTAACTTTGATTTTTTTAAATTTATTGATATTAAGGCAACATTTCGTAATCCAACACCCTGCCAGTCCCGTAACTGTCGGATTATCAAGTCTATTGTATTTATATATTAAATCATTGTTAAATTGTATAAAATTAAACAGTGTCGTGGAAAATACCACTTAAATTAGCATTTTTCTGTACTTCCAAGGCAATATTTTTTAACAATTACTTTTTATTCTTGATTAATGAATTACGATGGTATGATTGTTAAAAAATATAATTGTACTAAAAATTGTGTGCATGGGGGAAATCACTCTTGTGATAAATTCTCTGGGGAAATTTTGGGTGGTCAAACATATTCTACATCTCTGCTTGCATGGGATTTATTCATTACAGGTTTTGTAAACATTTCTATGTACTTATTGAATAAATAATCTAATTCAGGATTTTAAAAATAACACCATTTCTCTAATGTAAGGTAAACACCAAGAAATCGATTATTTAAGAAATAAGATTTATTTTAATGGAAGTCGAAGTTAGAGGGATGTTTTTATTAAGTTCGGCTTTATACTAGTCAGATATGTAAATGAAAATTAACCTTATAATGTTTTTTTTAAAGGTTTTCTCTTGTGGAGTCAATACCAGATGGCATGAGCTACCGCAATGGCACAACGCCTTATCCATCAACATTTCAGGTCTGGTCAGAACTCTTGGCGAAAGCCACTTCCACAGTTGAGATAGCATCTTTCTACTGGACCCTCAGGGATGGAGCTGCGGCAAAGTTTCCAACAGGTGTACAGGTATGGAGTGCAGTAATAATTAAATCTAATGAAAGTCTTACCATTAACAGGAATATTGTACTTTTATTTGGGAACTGTTTACAAGATCATTTGTTTGACATTTTATAGCCGCTTATACAAATAAACTGAATTGTACCCAGTTAGTGGCAAATAGATAGGATAGTTGGCAATTTTGTCCTTGTTATGTATAATTTAATTTTCATTTGATGAAATCTAGTGTCTAGTTGTCAATGTAATACTAGACCAAAATACTGTCCAAAATAAACAGTACCT
>JAQJVL010000057.1:2477877-2639089 GCA_035578905.1 Stictocephala bisonia | reverse complement strand
GTGTGTTCAGAACGGCAGGATGTTCGTAAAGATGGTACGCATTAAAGATGGCTATGAAGTTTGTAAACATTCGTGCGTGTGTTCAGAACGGCAGGATGTTCGTAAAGATGGTACGTATTAAAGATAGCTATGAAGTTTGTAAACATTCGTCCGTGTGTTCAGAACGGCAGGATGTTCGTAAAGATGGTACGTATTAAAGATGGCTATGAAGTTTGTAAACATTCGTCCGTGTGTTCAGAAGGGCTGGAGGTTCGTAAAGATATGAACTTATTTAAGATGGGAAGGAAGTTGGTATAACTTTATTACGAGTTGGTGGACTAATCATAACTACACGTGTTTTATGTATAATGTATGGTGTTTTATGTATAATGTATGGTGTTGGGAAAGTAAGTTTGTGATTTTCCCATCACTTTTGATAAAGTGCATCAGGTATCTATATATCCAGAGAAGATGGAAGAGACATTCATCAAGAAGTTCTAGAACTATTTACGCTTTTCACGGAAAAGTAATCGCTTAAATATAAGTCCTATTAATGGTAGACGTGATTTTTATATTAGTACTGAAGATCTTGTAAGGTAAAAGCTAGCCTTAATTATAAAGTTGTAACTTAATTTGTAATTAATATAGCTTGGTAAAATACTTGTTCCGAACACTTAAAATAGGCTTGCACATGTCTGAACTCATTCACAAAAACAACAAATTCTTTTTAGTCTAACGAGATGTAAATAAAACATTCAAATTGCTCTGTGCATAATGTTGTGAGAACATATACTAGAATAATGAAGTAAAGTGTGTCTTTGATAGTTTGCTACAAGTGGATGCACTAACTCATTCATTCCTGAATCATTTCTGCACTAAGCACATGGAGTGTCACCCATACGCAGCGCACGTACACAGGCAGCACTGCGCAGCTCTACGCGCGGGAATGCGCAGGTGCCCGATATATCAACTGGCCAATAATATTTTGTCTGCTAAGCGCTACGCTGGATAGATTAAGCGGTTATTGGAGGTCCGTGTAAATCACCGGATCACACTGCGGGGGGCGTGAGCGGAATGTCGCGACTTGGCGCGCCAGAACTACGGAGACACTGATAGAGACGTACCCAGGGAGGGATACGGGAGTGAGTAACATATGTTTCAATAACTCGTCTATGAACATTTTAATTTGAGGTGTTTAAGAATTATGTGAATACTTTTTTTAATATCTCTAATATTATTATTCATAAAGTGTGGATCCAGTTGGATCACGGATGTTGTTTGCTTGTTGTCAGTTTGTAAATGTTTATAATGCTTGCTTGTTATCTAGTATATTGTTAATTTAAGAATAGTGCTACAATTTTATTGGATGTTTCTATCTGTTTTTAGCAATACAAATGGCGTAAAAAAATAAATATATGAATAGCATTTTCTTTGAGTTCTTGTTTGCCCAGATTTCTTCATCTTATCAGTGAATTCCATCTTTATTTCCTCTGTCCATTTGGGCATGTCTCTTCTCCATTCTTCGTCTCCTTCTCTGGTTCTGGCTTCCTTTTTGTAATCTATATGTCCTGTCTGTTATGTATGCGTCTTCGATGTGTGCGTTCTTCATGTCCTGTTTAACTTGGATTACCCGTGGTGCTCCTGTTTTATTTCCTTGTATGAATGTGAGTCTGTGTTTCGGTAGTCTGTTAATGTGTTCATAGAATTTTAGCCTTCGTTTGTTCATATCTTTTCATATGTTTGAAAGTTTTTCTGTCGTTTTCCTTGATTGAAGTATATAACTTTCATCCGTGTGTTTTGGTCATAGAATTGTTCTCATTATTTCCGTTCTTCTTTAATGTGTCTTCGAGGTCCCCCTTCAAGTGCAGTGTTAGTGTTTCGCTTGCGTACAGTACTTCCGCTTTAATAACTATGTCGAAGAGTATAACTTATTTGAGTATGAAATGTATTTTTCGTTCTATATGTCTTTTGTTGTCCATAGTGCTCTCTTCATCTTCTTTATTCTTGTTTTCTGTACCATTTTCTCTCTACCTGTTGGCTCTATTATCTCTCCTAGATACTTGAATTGGTTTACTTTATTGATTTTGTCGTATTTCGTGTTCATTTTCTGCATGTTTAGTTTTGATCATGTGAATTTAGTCTTTTCGTATGATATCTGTAGTCCTACAATGAGTGTGCTTTTTGCAGGGTCTCTGTTTCATTGCCTTCTCTTCTTCGTCTTGTATGGCTAGATTATCTGTCAAAGCTAAGCAAAGCTGGTTCAATTTCTCTTTTCTGGTTTCCTAATGTAATTGATTTCCAATTCCCTTTTTTCTTGAGCTCTTTCCCCCACTCTCTCATTTCTTTATCCAGTACTATATTGAACAGTAGCGGTGACAGCCCGTCTCTGTCTTACGCCGGTTTTAATTTCGGAAGGTTCCGAAAGTTTTCTCATGAATTTCACTTTGGATATGGTTCCAGTTAGTGTTTGCTTGATTAGCAGTGTCTTGTAATCTACTCCTTGTTATTCTAGGTTATTGAACGGGGACAGTCTGTCTATTAAATCGTACGCCTTCTTGAAATCAACTAAAACTCATATTATTGGCGTTGTTCTTGTTGTTTTGTATTTTAGTATCATATGCAGGTTGAATATTTGTTCTGCACATGATCTGTATGATCTGACACCTGCTTTGTATTCTTCTATCTTGTACTCTAATTATACCTGTGTTCGTTTTATTAGGCATGTTGATTATATCTTGTATGTGACTTGTAGAAGTGATAATCTCTGTAACTTTTCACTTCTGTTTTGTCTCCTTTCTAGTGTAGTGGGTGTATCAAAGTGCATTTCCAATTTTCTGTTAGTTCTTCTGTTTTCCAAATTTCCTGTAAATTTTTACGAGTTCTTAGGTTTTTTTCCTATAATAAGCAGTTCTACTTCTTATCCCATATTGTTGTGATGTTCTGATGTTTTTTAGTTTTATATGTGTCCTTCTGTTTCTTCTTGTGTAGTTGTTTATATCGCAACCTTTCGTGTTTTTACTCCTTTTTTTAATTATTTTTAGTAGATTAAGAAAAATTATGATAAAATTGATCTCATTTGAATAGCACAAAGTTGCCAAAAGCCAAAGTGTAGTGGAACTTCCACAAGTTCTCTAGAGGTTGCCGGAAGAATAGGTGAACCTCTGTGGGTAACACGTTTAATTAAGTCAGTGTTGAAGTACTTTAACCAACTGGAAATTCTAGTATGTGAGATTTAGACTGATAGTATTTTCTAAGAAGAAATCACAATTGAAACGAATGAACGTAAATCAGTGACACTATTACAAATGGCGTGTTAAAGCAAACGCATAGCGTGTCATCGGAGGTATTTCAGTGGGGATATTGAGTTAACAAAGTCGTACGGGATAGTCACGAGATAAACAATTAATAACCGACGGAATGAGTGTGGGTGTGAGACAGACTGACTAGTCATCAGCTATTAATTAACCACCTCCATTAATATCTCAATCGGCGCAGTGTCCGCCATGATGGTGCAGACATCCAGCGAGGCCACCACTAGCCAAACTTCACCTGCGCGAGTTACTTACGAGGGTTGCAGGATTGTATCAGTCATGGACAATAACTGTTAATAAAGTATGTTTAAGATTAGGATTTATGACTATTTGGCCTACTACAGATAAAAATGAACAGGACGCTTTCTTAAGAGAGAATGGCTGACAAGCCATTATGGCATTAATCCCATAAGAACAATTTTATTTTCGAGCCGAACATACGATCACGCGTATCCAAACTAACCAATTATTTTAAACGGTTTTTCCTAAAAATTGCACTTGATCAACAAGGCCGCTACAAATGCCTGTAATTGGATTTAAATTAATGTACATCTTTATGAATATGTACTATTATTAATTTATTTAATGTCATGATTTGACTTCAGAGACCTCTTACAGCAAATGCTGGAACCAACAAGGAGTTTTGTAATGCTACGGCCAATTGTGTGACGATGTAAGCCAGGCGCAACCATAGCAACAACTTTACGTGTAGCATTGTTGCCACATTTCAGCATCTGTTTTATAACCTATTTGTTTTATATTGTGAATTTCGTTGTGAGTAAACGTGATCGTGGACTTACAGTGTCTTTTACAATTTTGTGTCGTATTGTTTATATATTGTTCTTAGCCTATAGCATTATTTATATAAGTTATTGTTATATTTTATTATTGTTTGAACCACTTATAAAAGCTGTTTCAAGCTGATTTCTACCTCAATAAGTAATTATTGGCTGACGTATGCAAACTCAGTATTCTTGGGAACATCGCGCGTCAGAGGTACTTTCAGTGCCTTAAGCGCGCTCAAGCCAGGACGTTCGTTAAGTAAAATATAATAACTAATAGGATTACCTTTGAGGGTTTGGAAGGGAGTAAAGTGGGGGTGAGACTAAGGTGCTTGCCTAGACATCGCACGGTAAACTGGAGAACTAATTACTCGACACCCATGTAGTGCACTATTGGATGCGATTTCTGTTTTTTTCTTCTCTGTGCATATGCCTTATATTGAAAGTTGAAATAGAATTTAATATAAAGTACATGTAATTCCTATTCAAACTTGAAAATTAAGATAGTGCCTTGTAGCGCAGATCTGAGGTTAGCCTCCTATACTGTAAGTACAGTATTAGTTCAGGAGGAGTGATGGCATGGTACATTCAATATTGATGTTTATGTACCCTGTGCTTTAACCTAACAAAACTGATTAGGGCATGTGGTAAAGTTTTGCTACAAAGGCTTTGGAAGAACTACTCTGGGATAGAAAGTGGTAAAGAGGAGGCAAGAAAATATCTTTCGATGGTTTATTCCACACACACTAATCAATAATTATCAAATCGCATCGTATCTTTCGTCAATTTAGTAATGAACTCCTTCATAGTGAGGCAACTCACTTCGAACCAAACGTGGCAAATGAATAACTCTATAACAGAGGCGCTTCCATTTTAAACGGTTCAAACTTGATATAATCCGTCTAAAGCTGAGCGGCTAAGTCTGTAGAAAAGCGCCTTTCAATCTTTCAGTTCGTTTTGCAAATTGTGCACTGTTGTGTTGTGATCATAAGTGGCTCAGGTAAAGGACGTTTTTCTAAATCAGTGAAAGGCTTTCAAGAAAACCTTTCTCCCTGGTCATAATCGATCATAAAACCCAAAGCTGTTCGTTGTGTCCTAACCTCAACATACTGATGTTTCTATCAGGGGCTGAGGATGGGCAGGGCTTTCTCTCCTGACACTACCCCAGGATGTCGACCCCTGCGGTGCGTTCTTCGTTCCGTCCAGATTTCTATTAACCTCACACCTCTCGGACCGAGCGAAGCGAGCTCTTCGTTACCGCCCGGTCTAGGACTTAATCAATTTGGTAGTCGCGATTGGCCTTAAGTGGTCGGCGAGCGAGGTGGAGTCCCGACACCACTTCTGTCAGTTTGAGTTATAAGTGTTACGTGAAATATTACATTACCTATTATCTCTTCAGAGTCGACTGGAGTTTGCATCGTAATCGAATGTCGATTTAAAAACAAATCTAAGACCGTTCTAAATATTAATTTGAAAACAACCGTTAATAATAGCCGTTGAAAGGTGATAAATTATTGTAGTGTAATTATTCAAAAGTATGGCTATTCTTCCAGCTAATTAAACTATGGAATATTTTCCTATGTTATTTCATACTAGGGGACACCCCTGCACGCTTCGCGTGCCAACCCCGACGCTCGCTACGCTCGATACACCTCGGCCTTCGGCCTCGGCATGTAACTATTCAATACAAAAATCGGTATATTAACTATATAACGTAAAATTACAATATTACATTTCGGTACAGTATCTCACTCACACTAATTGCTTTGCCACCTATTTAGCCTATTTCAAGAGTGTTCATTTCATTTATTTTCGTTTAACAGCTGAAGATTAAACTCATAGTAAAATATTAAATAGTATAATGTCAAACATTCAAAATAGACACGTTTATTTATTTACAAAACAGCTGTTATTAATTTACTAAAATCAACCCAATGTTATCCTTATGGACCAATCTTTTAAGGGTGCTTTATACCCCTTAGGAGTACTTTATCAAGATGAAAATACTTTAGTTGTCCTATTTAAGTTCTAAAGAAACAGTGTACAAAATTTCAGCTCTCTACCTACATGGGAAGTTGGAGAATTAGTGATGAGTGAGTGAGTCAATCAGTGAGGGCTTTGCCTTTTATATATATACTAGGGGACACCCCTGCATGCTTCGCATGCCAACCCCGATGCTCGCTGCAATCGATACACCTCGGCCTTCGGCCTCGGCATGTAACTATTCAATGCAAAAAATAGGAGATTAACTATATAACCTAAAATCACAATATTAAATTTAGTTATAGTATCTCACTCACACTAATTGCTTTGCCCCCTATTTAGCCCATTTCAACCATGTTCATTACATTTATTTTTATTTAACAGCTGAAGATTAAACTCATAGTAAAATATTAAAAATGCATCAATAGTATTTGAGTAACTGAGTATAATGTCAAACATTCAAAATAGACATGTTTATTTATTTACAAACCAGCTGTTATTAATTTACTAAAATCAACTCAATGTTATCCTTATGGATATATCTTTTAAGGGTGGTTTCTACCCCTTAGGAGTACTTTATCAAGATGAAAATACTTTAGTTGTCCTATTTAAGGTCTAAAGAAACAGTGTACAAAATTTCAGCTCTCTACCTACATGGGAAGTTGGAGAATTAGTGATGAGTGAGTGAGTCAGTGAGGGCTTTGCCTTTTATATATATAGATTGCACCCAAGTACCAGGTGAACCAAGCTTTTGCTCAGTAAATAATTATTGTAATTTACAGTATTTATATTTTCTTTAGTCAATGTTTCCCTCTATCCCTGACATTTGTTCAAACACAGCTGCCAAGAGGACACCCCTACACGCTTCGCATGCCAACCCCGATGCTCGTTGCAATTGATACACCTCGGCCTTCGGCCTCGGCATGTAACTATTCAATACAAAAAATAGGAGATTAACTATATAACATAAAATCACAATATTAAATTTAGTTACAGTATCTCACTCACACTAATTGCTTTGCCACCTATTTAGCCTATTTCAAGAGTGTTCATTTCATTTATTTTTGTTTAACAGCTGAAGATTAAACTCATAGTAAAATATTAAATAGTATAATGTCAAACATTCAAAATAGACATGTTTATTTATTTACAAAACAGCTGTTATTAATTTACTAAAATCAACCCAATGTTATCCTTATGGACCAATCTTTTAAGGGTGCTTTATACCCCTTAGGAGTACTTTATCAAGATGAAAATACTTTAGTTGTCCTATTTAAGTTCTAAAGAAACAGTGTACAAAATTTCAGCTCTCTACCTACATGGGAAGTTGGAGAATTAGTGATGAGTGAGTGAGTGAGGGCTTTGCCTTTCATATATATAGATAGATTTGATAACTTAATAATATCATGCATAAGTTTACTATTGTTTACTTATCTTAAGTCACTGTTGAACGATCGAGCGTTTTCCCTGAGAGGAAATCAAACGTCACAAACAAATCGGTAAATTTCGTGTTTATTATGTGTTATTATGAGTTTAAAATTCGGCACTAGTAGTGCAGTGCTGTAACCCAGCTACTTGGGGACGAAGAGTTATTTATAGTGATTGTAGGGTTCATGATCGATCTTCTTAATACAGACATTGCGTCTGCTCAGTGGTTGCTATCGGGGTGGACACTACTAGTGAAGTCTGAGATGTCCATATTGGGTGGTAGAAAATGTTCAGATGTTGTGTAGAGAAGAGAAGAGTTTAAAGCTGTTAGCTGAAAATCAGACCATCACTACTACGTGGGTCGGACTCCACGTAAAGCTGTAGGTCCCTTAGTTGCCCTTGTTATTGGGCTACTAATAAATAGATCTTTCTGAGAACAAGTGACATTAGTTAGATACTAGACTACACTGATTTATACATTTTTAATTTTGTTACCTTTCAAAATCGTCTGTACGTAAAATCTAACTTTAAAAAATTGTTAAATATAACAGCTTCCACTCTCATTTCACAAGAAATTCCCAAGTGCTCCAATTTCATCCTATTCATAGAACAAGTTTTCTAGAAAAGTCTCCATTTTAAACGTGTTTGAAATTCTAGAACCATCTGCCAAATTCCTTAAAGGAGATACTATCTCCAACAAAATTGTAGAAACTTCTAAAGTACAGCAGGATCTTATTTCCAATTGTTTTCAGAGTATGGCTGAGTACTTGGATTCCTCTTCGGGTCCTTAAGTCTGGTCTCACCATTGTCTTTGCAGTACATTGGTGCAGTGCATTTTTGATGTTATTTTGCTTAAATAACTTTATTGTTAATATGAATTAATTTACTATATTCTAATGGTTGCAGATTGTAAATTATTATGTAATTTGACAAGTTTTTGTGAAAGCACTTGTGCTTGTAAGGCGTATTGTGACACTGAAATAAATAAATAAATTCGTTCATTTACACTCATAGCACTCATGCGCCGAGGGGCATATGCGTCAGGTTGAAATGAGTATATCACCCATATCTTAACGATCGGTGTCTGACTGACGAATAATAAATAATAACAATTATTATTACTATTATACTGTGACAATCAAATGTGCATAATTAAACATGCATGTAATATGAAATCCCCATTAAATTCAAGTTCAAAAGTGGCTCTACACTTATAACAGATCTGGAGTTGAATTTCTGGTTTCGCCTAAAATATTATTTAAAAAAAAACTCATCCTACGCTGATTTCAACAACATAAAGAAGAGACTTAATGTACTATTAGAGCGTGGCAGCAGAGCAGATATAAACAGAGGTTACATTTAATAGTACGCTGAATATGTGTTGAAATAGTGTTGAGTAGTTGTTTATCCAGTTTACATGTGGATGGCAGGGCCAGCACCTTGCCAGTGTCTTCCTTATTGCCCCAAAGTCACCAAAGATAAACTTAGAAATTATGAAGACAGATTTATAAAGATGTACATTAATTGTAATCTAAACTGCCACTGAGGCGTTACCTGTGGCCATAAGAAAGCAACCTCTGTTTCATTTTCTCTGTCTCGAAGCTTAGTCACCACACCAGCCGTAAACTGTCTTCTGAAGGGTAGTACGTGATTTATTGTTGCATTAATTGTAACCTATCAACAGGGAACTAAGCATTTACAAAGCATCAAAGTTATACTCAATGAGACTGGATCCTCATTAACCATCGAGATAGATTTTTTATCAATGATAAAGATAATCTTAATTACTTGTCTTAATACGCAGCTGTACTTTGATTTTATAGTGGATTATTCATCGAGTGGATGCATCCTGAAAAGTTAAGTCAGTTAGACATCGTTGTATCGAGTTAGTTGTATCGAGACCATCTAGTTAAGTCAGTTATTTGTATCGGGGCCATGTAGTTAAGTCAGTTAGTTATATCGAGACCATCTAGTTAAGTCAGTTATTTGTGTCGGGCCATGTAGTTAAGTCAGTTAGTTGTATCGAGACCATCTAGTTAAGTCAGTTATTTGTGTTGGGTCATGTAGTTAAGTCAGTTAGTTGAATCGAGAACATGTATAGTTCGAATAAAATAACTTTGGTACTGGCGGAACGCCCTCGCTCCACTGGTCTGAAATGACAAAACTCTGAGCTTTAATTTGCTGTCAAACTTAAACTAAGAAAGTAATAATTTTCAAACTAATTTTATAGTGTCCACCATGTTATATTCTTTAAGAAAACATTATGCTGGATATTTTTCTTGAGCTAATTTGCTTTCAATAGCGATATTTGTATTTAAAAACACGGTTTAATAAGTGAAATTGCGCGTGAGTCGCCTTTAACCTGTCACTGTAGCGAGAATAATAATAATAAAATAATTTCTTGTGAATGAATGACAGTTTGATTCATTGTGATTAGTTTGGTATAAGTCTCATTTAATAATTCAAACAGGTTTATGAGAAATTAATTTTTTTGTAAAACCTTGCAAACTCGGAAACGAAAAACGCTAGACAAAATTTCTTTGAGCAAACATTTACTGTGTTATTTATGTATTACTAAAATAATACTGTGGCACTAATAAAACATGCGGAAAAATAATGAAGAGTTGATGAAGTAAACTCATAGTTCGTTTACATGGAGGCTGTGCCGGACGCGTAAGGTATACTCTGCTCAAGGGAAAGTGTAGACTGAATATTCAGCCCAAGCGTAAAACGAATTCCGATCGACGATATTTCCAGATAAGAAATGTTTCTCCAGTAAGAAATAAGGTAAGATAGTTGACTTTTGACTTTGAGGTGTGTTCGTGTTCAGTTCTTTATCGATTTAACAGTGCTTAGTATAGTTTAATCACTAGTTTTTATTACTGTTATTAAGTTTAATGACATTACACGTTTTTTTTATATGTGACAATAATGCTATAGGATTCAGTGTATATATAATTATCAGTGTATTGCAATTATAATACTTAGGCTCTTTCGAATTTTAGGTAGTGTTCTATTAGTAATTGACAAGAAATGTTTGCAATGGAAGAGGCAAAGCTGAGCCATTGACTGTACATTGTGCGTGTGGTATCACCGCCGCCTTGTTCACAATCTAGTTTTGAAAACTTCTGAATCTTTCTTCCTAATTCAAGAAAATTCTATTTAATACGAGAGTACGATTTTAGTGTCACTTAAATAACACAATTAATTTAGGTTTAAAGAAATTTTGTCTAGCGTTTGTCATTATCGAGTTTGCAAGGTTTTACAAAAAAATTAATTTCTCATAAACCTGTTTGAATTATTAAATGAGACTTATACCAAACTAATCAAAATTAATCATACTGTCATCCATCCACAAGAAATTATTTTATTATTATTGTTCTCACTACAGTGACAGGTTAAAGACGACTCACGCGCAATTTCACTCATAAAAACGTGTTCTTAAACACAAATATCACAATAAAAAGCAAATTAGTTTAAGCAAAATATCCAGTATAATTTTTTCTTAAAGAATATAACATGGTGGACACTATAAAAGTAGTTTGAAAATTATTGCTTTCTTAGTTTAAGTTTGACAGCAAATTAAAGCTCAGAGTTTTTTCATTTCAGACCAGTGGCGCGAGGCCGTTCCGCCAGTACCAAAGTTATTTTATTCGGACTATAGTTAAGTCAGTTATTTGTATAGAGGTCATGTAGTTAAGTCAGTTATTTCTATAGAGAACATGTAGTTAAGTCAGTTATTTGTGTAGAGAACATGTAGTTAAGTCAGTTATTTCTATCGAGAACATGTAGTTAAGTCAGTTATTTGTGTCGAGGCCATGTAGTTAAGTCAGTTATTTCTATCGAGAACATGTAGTTAAGTCAGTTAGTTGTATCGAGAACATGTAGTTAAGTCAGTTATTTCTATCGAGAACATGTAGTTAAATCAGATAGTTGTATCAAGACCATGTAGGTTAGTCAGTTAGTTGTATCAAGTCCGTGTAGTTAAGTCAGATAGTTGTATCGAGGACATGAAGTTATTATAAAAATCTTGTTTCTCAGAACGATCAATCTGTCTCTATCACACATCCAAAGCCCTCTACTTTTTGTGTTTTCTTTCCTCAGATTGTAGATACGGTTCAAACATTGGTGTTTTAGATAGAGCCAGTTTAGTAATACGAGTTTCCATTCACTAAGTACTAGCAAGTACCATTAGAGTCAACTCTCACGAACGATGTATGTAGGCCTGTGGAACATAATTTTTTTGTCATTTTCCTTTTTAAGTTTCCCTTAACTTATATTTAAGCCTGTCCGCTTTTTAGAAACCCCGTCCTGATATCGTTCCCACAAACAGTTGCGTAATTATATAGTAGGATGTTTAATCATAAAGATAATCATGGAAAGAGCCTTAATCTATAATATTGTTATATTGAGTCAATCTATTTTCCATCATAAATAATGTTTAAAAGAAATCTAAGAAAGCGTCTCTAATCGAAGTTGTTTGAATACACTTATTATTTTAAGTATATTTTACAAGTAAAAATAAGTGGACCTTATAGCTACTATATAGAACACTCATATAATTGATCGAACAATTCTAAACACCAACATAAACTTCAATATAAACACAAAACTATTGAATAAACCATAAGATGTTTGCAGTGAAAATAAACATAACAAATATATTTTGAAAAATCTAGTGTTATAATAACAAATTGCAGAAATACACATAATTTATAAACAAAAGCCATAAAATAATTGAACAAACCAACAACAAAATGTATCCAAGACAACAATACAATGTAACCATTACAAGATATATTGACAAAGGACTCAACTGATTAGAGATTAGCCAACAATGGATCTGGCTAGGTGTTAACAAGCCAGCTGATTGAGCCATTATACAGCCGACAGACAGACAGACAGACAATCTATCACATGACTCTCCGATAATTATCTAAACTGATTGAAAACAAATTGAACATCTGGCCGGCCGGGCTGTTTTGACACACAATCAGTCTCTGTAATCGCCTTTTGATTGGGTACTAATAAGTTTGGTGAAAACTTTACAATTGGTTATTAATTGAGATTACAATTTGTAGTTTTTGCAAGTAACTTGGCAGACAATTACGATAAGGAGCATCTATAATGGATTGCTTGAGACCTTCCTGTGATTGGTACGGCGGGAATGAGATAAAGAGTTGCTTGTCACGGCAGGAAAATTGTTTTTGATTAGTTAGTCTTAAATGACGTACTGAAAATTATAAAACTTATTAAAATATGGTTTCGGAAAAGCCGAGTCAAATCAATTTCATTCTCAAGTAATCATAAGAAAAGATAAGAATAAGAAGAGATATGGGGAAAATTATAGAAATGTAGGCCTATCAATATTTAAAGAAATGTCTTAAACTTAATTACTATTTACTATGGTAGTAAATATATTTGAGAGTTTGAAAATTTCGTACGTGTATAGTACTCATATATTATTTAAATAATTTAAAATCTATTTTAACTTTTTATTTTTGTAAGGACCTATGTGCTGGGTTTTTAACGGGGCAGTATCTGAACAATCAGTTTAATTAAGTAATAAAAACAATGTCTATATACTTGTAACTTTTATGACTTAATTATTTTCTCACTAAGGCCGCAAACGTTCCTTCCTTTTCTAGCATTTTTGTTTTACTATTTTTTTCTGTGAAAAGATTTAATGGTAAAAGATTAGGCAAAGTGATAACCCGAATTTTATAAGTTGATGCAGTATATTTCAAAATCCGCGGAATTAGAGCTTGTCAGATTTATCAATCTTTTTACATTTAAAATTGTTCGTGCCTTATATAAATAGCAACAAATAAAACTGTCAATTTAATTTATAGGTTTTTTTTAATTGTCGAAGGATGAAAAATTTATTCTCCAAAGCAACAAATTTTTTTATAATTTGAAAAGTGCGTAGAATTACTCGCATAAAATGTACGATTAAGTTTAAGTACACAAGAAACAACTTGAAAATATTATTATTAATTAACTACGACACGCAACTTTATTGATTGACCATTTCGTTTACCAATAGAACAAGTAAATTCTCAGATGTAAATGAAGTGGTAACAAGAAAACATTTAAATACATCTTGACGTTTGAAAATAAGCTGTGAACAAAAGACACGAGGGCTCGTGGTATAATAGGGCCGTCATCGGCGGGCCGACACCTTGGGTCGTGTTCGCGCCCCGGGGGGCAAACTGACAAACTGATTTCTTAATTGAGCCAGAAATATATCCGTGTTAATTGTGAACGAGACGATTAATTTGGCCGCTGGACAGGCCGTCGGTTTAGTAATATATGGCTCACGCTCTGGCCGGCCCTGACCCTCGTTTGCCGGGCCTGCTTTTACTACGCATGCGTAGTGAAGACTGGCGCTGATTTACAGCGCACGCGCATCACAGTCAAACAAATTATAAACATGCCGAGACATGTGACTGCTTGGTGTGACAAGAAGATAAGTCGCAGTGATTGTTTTAGTGAGTACACACGTTACCAGACTGGATTCTGAAAAAATGTACAATTTGTTGTGTAAAGATAGCCCTCTCCGGGACTATTTTGATTCTATTTTAGTTTGCAACAGTGTATATTATTAAAGTCCCATGAACTATCCATAAAGTTTATTTATGATAATAATATTACATTACGTTATCAGCATTCAGACTACAACAAATATATTCGCCATTCAAATAGAAGTAAGAAGGATGACAAATATTTTCTTAGTAATTACATTCATCGACAAAATAATAATAAATCTCATAAAAAAATTTTAATGCCCTGTGCAATGCCTGTTTAGGCGTTTCCATACATTATGTTGAACATTTAAAATTTGCACTTAAGGGACATAAAATAAAAAATAAAAAAAAGACAATAAAAAGCTACTTCTGTATTCTAACTCTTAAATACGATATATACATAAATGTTCATCTAAAATCCTATTTAATAAAAAAACTACAAAATATTTTATTTAATATTACCCCTACAAGTATTTAAAAATGGCTATATTGTCTCATTGAAAAGTTCATTGCTAAACAAAACATGTGCTGACATAAGAAGTAGATTTTTAATGACTATAATATATTCAGAGACTGTTAAACTAAATTTATAAACAAACCTTGATTCTGAATATATTTCAAAAATTCCATCCTTTTTTGGGCCATTAACAGTCATGAAACCTTATTGAAAAAAAAATCTTTCACTATACATCTTTAGTTCTAACGATAATGTATGGTAAATTCTAGGCCCTTTACAAAAACCGTTTCCAAAAAAGGTTAAGTTAGATTTAGGAATTCATAGCAATTATCTGTAGATTTTTTTGAAAAATATTTATAATCATCTTTTATTTTACAAGTAAAATACCACCCGTGGTGTAAAACACTTTTAAAACCTTTAAAAAGTACAATTACTTTAATGGAAGAAATTTATTTCTATTAAATATAGGGTGTGATGCTTCCATTTTTCCTCTCTTTGAAATAATTCCTAAAACATTTTTGTTTGATTAAACATTTGTTTAAAGGTTGTGTTATAAAAATAAACCACCTTTAGTACTGGAATGCTGTAGAATAATCTTAAAAAGTTAATATACATTTTAGCTTATTTTTAACTGCAAAATGTATGTGTGTGTGTGTGTGTGTGTGTGTGTGTGTGTGTGTGTGTGTGTGTGTGTGTGTGTGTGTGTGTGTGTGTGTGTGTGTGTGTGTGTGTGTGTGTGTGTGTGTGTGTGTGTTTTTTCAGTTTATTTCAATATCCAGAACTATCTCCAAGTACTTACTTACTAGTATGCTGTCTGGTTCCACGTACTATAGTGGTTTTAAAGCTTTATTAATTACATTTTTATCTATATCCAAATATGAACCTTCATAGTTCAGAGCAGTTTCATCAGCAAAGGTTGTTATGCTACCAGAGAAATTTCCATTTTAAAGATCGTTAATGAATATTAAAAATAAGATCTCACAAAAAACTGACCCTTGAGGTACGCCATGTTTAATTATTCCATCATCACTAAAAACTTAACTTATTTGTACTCATTGTTTAATATATATTTTTTAGTATCTTTTAAACCAATCATATGCCCCACTCCTAATGCCACCAAAAAATGGTTTGTTTCGTGGGATTTCATGATTAACAGTATCAAAGCTTTTTTATGTCCAAAAAACTAGTGACTTTTCTCTTTGAAATTATACAGGTATACTTATAAATTAAACCAGGGAACTCCTCCTTGTGTCTTACCCAGCCGGTAACAAGCGTAAATCACTTTGATTCTTTTATAGACAAGCCTTTCCAGCTCACAGAGCACAGAATGAGAATTTGTATACACTGTGTTCCAACCTCCTTAACTATTCTTACGACGTGTTCATTCGGTCCCTGATTTATTCCATGTATTTCTATTAAGATACTCCTGGAGTATTGTTCCATAGCCTCAATCTTATCTTTACAAAAAAAAATATTTTTTTCTTAAGTTTTTTACGGTCAACTATTAGTTCTCCTATTATTTTCATGAAATCTTCGTACTTTTTACTTTGTTCCCTAATAGTATTTGTACCCTTGTTCCCTAATAGGTCTGTTGAATTCTTGTTCAATACTTTTTTCTAACCTTTAATTTCATTATAGCTCTTAGTATGTTCATCTAAAGACGCCTTACCACTGTCAATGTCAGCCTAACTCATGTTTAACTCGTATGGCGTGGAACTCACTAACGCAGTCATTACATACTAATTTGATGTGTTTTTCAGTTGTAGACTTTGCACAAACACCACAATTCCATTAAATTCATTAAATATGAATAAGTAAATGTTGTATGCTCAAAAACATAAATACAGTGTAATACTAAATACTACGATTCATTAGACAGTGCAAACAAAAACATGCATTGACAAAACTCTCAAAACTAAAGGTGGAGAGCACAGATATCCATCCATCGAGATTAACTTCTGATAACCATCCATAT
The DNA here is from genome assembly GCA_035578905.1 of Stictocephala bisonia. Classification (NCBI taxonomy): domain Eukaryota; kingdom Metazoa; phylum Arthropoda; class Insecta; order Hemiptera; family Membracidae; genus Stictocephala; species Stictocephala bisonia. The sequence goes on along the minus strand of JAQJVL010000057.1, from coordinate 2,622,647 downwards.
CACTTAAGTGCTAGCACTCAAATAAATATGATATACAGTCGTCACAGATTATGAGCCGTCAGGAGGAGAGGCGCGAAGAAGCACTTCTGAGAGAAGCTAATGAAATCACGTCTGCTCTGATCCATTTCTTAGGTGGAAGTGATAGAAAGTCTGCTATCATCACGTAAATGAAAATCACATATTACTTTCTAATTCAAATTAAAATATCAACTGGCCATCATCCAGAGAATGATTGGGTCATCGTGAGTTGTTCGATGAACTGAAGGAACTTATAATCTAATCTACAATGCAACGAAGCAGTTGGTGGAATTCATCTACCTCGAATTGGAATTTTTATACGATTTCGAATTGCAGTTTGATTTTAGAATTCGTGTAAATTGAAGTTGATTATCACGTTTTGAAAGTTATTTTCGTATATAATTTTTAATTAATTAACACATAGTCGTCTACTGCTCATGGAGATCTTATACTGGAGGTCGTGCCGGACTGAACAGGGTAGCACGTTGGTTAATTAATTTCAATTGAATTAAATTAATTCAAGGATCCTTGGGTTAATTTCAAGTTGTATAGGAACCTTGTGTTAAGTTTGTTTGAGAAAAGTCAGAGGTTTTTTTACATAAAAACGTTAGATACTGTTAATCATGAAATCCTATTTAACAAACCATATTTTAGTGGCATATGATTGGTTCAAAACATACTTAAAAAAATATAAAACAATGTGTAAAAATAAATTAAGTTTTTAGTGATGATGGAATAATTAAAGATGGTGTACCTCAAGGGTCAGTTCTTCATGACATCTTATAAAAAACAGATATCACAACCAACAGTTCAATTTCAAGAATATAACTGTCATTACTCAGAAAAATTTCATCATAAGAAAACGGGGGGGAAATCATTTAAAAAAAGTAGTGTTTAACTATATATATATATATATATATATAGTTTTAATAACATTGTTAATTGTTCTAATACTTCGAAAAAGTTGTAATTTTTATGGGAAATGTAACATAACCACACATTTTTTCAAATGTAGGCTTCTAAAACCTCATACACTCCTAAAATCTATTATTGGCACATAAATATAATATGCAGTATGGATTATGTTTAATTTCAACTACTGCCACCGATTCATTAGTTTTATATGGTTTTTTTTTCTAAAAACTCAAGATAACGTTTTATTGTAACTCGGTCTTATTTTACAGTAACAACGTTTACTAGTAATAAATTAATTTAAAGTTCTGTTTAAGTAATTTCAAAGGTGTAAAATGATTTTTCTTCAAAAAACTTTACATTTCTAAATCAATTGACATTAAACGTTTCTATTTTTTTCTCTACCGTTATCTTCTAAATGGACTTCAACCTCAGGAAGTCGTATACCTACCTATAACCCGAGTTCTATAACATCCATGGAAAATATAAAAACGTAATTTATTTGTAATTTAATTACCTTTAGTTTTGCTAACTTGTGAATTTTTACATATTTATTTTAAAAATCATTAAATAACATGCATTGTTGGGCTTAAAAGAACTTGTTTAAACGCCAATATCCAAAAACAACTATTGACTATACAACAAATCTTATAAAACATTTTTTGCTTACTATTTATCCCTGTATGGAATCATGAGGCTATTTTTTTGTAAATGCGTTGCATGGGATTTTTGTAAATACCCAGAAAGGATAGCATCCACTACTAGGGTAAAAGCACATATCTACACTTTATATTGTATAAGGCTTATTTCTTGGGTGATTCCCTAGCCCAAGTTTAATATTTTAGCCTATCCACTTCATCCGAAATTGGTAGATAAAATACTTCAGTGACTGGACTAAAGAAAGTCTTGAGTTATTTGTATAAATATATTCATAAAATCAGCGGTTTTTTGATGTTTTAAACAAATTATTTATCGAGTCTTATTAGAAGTCAACGGTTTTTAGTCAGCTAAGTCAATATATTATTAGATATTAGATACTAGCTTAGAGTAGTATATATCGATAGACATATAGATCCTACGAACGTATTAGACGTTCCGTTGTGGATAGCGTTTGCAATGATCAATTATGGCGTTTCATACAGTAATATTTGATTTTTTTTACAGTTCACAGACAGAAAGGCCAAGGTATGTTTTGAAATGTCAATATTTCAATAAACAATTTCGATTAAACATAAAATACATGGAAAAGATCGTCGCATGAAAAACGGGTTTTCTATCGTGCAGTTGCTTTAGCTATATAAGAGTAAATTTCAACTAACAACAATAATTTCAACAAATTGAATATTGCAACAAATTTTAAGGTTTTATCTTTCTTTTAAATTGTTAGAAGAAGATTGTTACCACAGAGAAAAAGAAGCAGAGGTCGATTTCTTACGGCAACAGCTAACGCCTCAGAGGTAGAGTTATAAATAGACTACAGCTAATAAACATCTTTATAAATCTGAAGTAATAACGACACGTTTAATTTATCCTTGAGAAATTTGGGCACATGCCTGGCAAAGTGGAGAACTAACTACTCGACACGATAACTTGCATAACTATTGGATGCGACCTCTGTTTCCTTCTTCTCTGTTGTGTTACTTTACCAGGCATTAATAAAGCAGTGACTTAGTGATATGCTTGGCCCTGGATTTTCAGTTTCAAACTAAAAATTCCGTTAAATTCTTGTTCAAACAAGCAATTCCGGATGCACATTTACCATACGTAATCCTCCAAAATGAAGAATTCTTCATATCACAGACACGTTAAGTATCCATTTTTTGCTATTCTCACTAGATGAAAAGTGTCTAAAAAATATTGTACTCGTTACAGTTTATGAGTAGTTTACTTTTAAATTGTTTAATCGAGTAGTTAATCTTTCAGTACTTATTAGTTCAAATTATTCGTAAAGTTAAATCGGATCAATGTATTAGTTTATTGTGTTAAGCTATTTTATCCATTATCAGTTATTGGTGATATTTTCAATACCTTTTTTAAGGAGGAACTATACCTTTAAAAAAATTAGACTATTAAATTTTTTATAAAAAATATATTCCTTTATTATATGTATTTAAAGTATTTAGGTATTTCCACCCCTCATTGTTTTCATCCCCTTAACAGGAGTTGATTTTTGTTCATATCAGCGATTTCTTGGGACAACTGCAACTTAAATACTAAACTAGATCTCAAGTTATTTTTTTACATTTTGAAGGTAACATATGTATGTACAACTTGTAGTAATGGATTTTATATAAGCATTCATATTTTGAAATTATGAAGTTTTAAAAATTTCTTCTCAACAAATTTTTTAATTATGTAGTTTTTATCATTTAAATTTTTTGTATGTCATATTTTTATAAACCAATATGCTCTATAACAAGGCTACATGTTATAGAGCATCTTATTCCCTACAAAACAAAATAGGTTTTAAGGCTTTTCGTGGTTTATAAAAGGAGCTACGACTGTCCCCGTACTTGAAAACAAGGTAAAATTAAACTTTCGAAAAACAGGAAAAACTAAAACATGTTATTTTACTTATTATGCAAGTAGTTAATACCCAATTTAACTTGTTGTAATAATAAAATTGTTTGTAATAATGCATTGTTTCTGATGCCAGGCAACAAAATAATACATCATCATAATATGTAACTATTGTAATAAGTACTGTATGAAATGATGATTGTGTGCTCCTAAAGACGAAACTGGGGACATTTATACATTTATCTTTTCGTAGTAAATTTATAAAAAATATTTATAAAGACTTTGTTACCAATATTTGTACATGGAAGTGTTCAGAAAATGTTCTTTAATAATAAACTTAAATAAATATAAAATGTCATAATTCGCAATTTTTGTGTGGAGTACTTAATTATTTTGAACAAACAATACCCTTAGATTATTTTTCATTAATTGAAAATTTCAATTCGATTTATAGACTAATATAAAGCTTTTTTCACCAGCTACTATTACTGTTATACCATAGTACTGTTTTAATAGAATGTGTTATAGTCCGGATTGGTATAGAATAGTAATGTTATGATTCATATTTTCAAAACTACTAATTCAAATGATTTTTCCAAATCAGTTCCAAAGTGAACATATTTATTTTGTTACTTACAAATTCAAATATATATTATACGCTGAATTTTTGTTGCGGTGAAATTTAAACAATAAACCAATATATTGTTTTTTGTTAAACATTATGAAACTTTTACATCGTTTAAGGCTTAGTCATGACATGAACTATTTTTACAAGAAGTTTCCAAATCTAAAACTAACTGAATCCAAAAATAAGGTGGGCGAGTGAAACAAAGATCTTAGAAAAGTTTAAAAATCTACTATTCACTTTTTAAAATTAATTAGAGGCTCTGCAAATGTTATAATCGAAGGTCGAATATTGAATCTAATTTCTTAAAACTTAGGAAAACTACAATTCAACAGAGTTCTGGAATCAAATGCTAAGTATTCTCCGAACATTTCATGATTCTTCTGCTGAACGTGAGATTTTGAAAGAAAAAAACTGCACAAAAGAGAGTAATGTTTTCTGCCGTTTTTTCATACTTTCTTACTCTCCATACATACGTTTGTAATTGTATTCTTTAAGCCTGCAGTGTATTTAATTATATGTTGTACACAATTAAATGACTCTGATAAGAAACACCTACACTTAAGACACAAACGCCCTTCCGAGAGCACGCACACAGTGTCCACCGTCACAGATGGTGCCTTAACAGCTGTATTTTACCCGCACAACTCGGCCAACACTCCGTAAAAATTCCCAAATGGATTAAAAGACAAGGCTGATCCATAAATTGTACAGTTACAAAGCGTTATCCCCTCCACCTATAAACAAGGCTCTCCGCGCTGGCCTATTGAGACGTAGCGTCTTATTTATAGTATTCTCGCCTGGGTTTTCCTTTTGGTGGGGTTTGGTTTACAGCGGCCAGCGGTCTCCGGAGGTCGGTGAAACTACTTTATCGAACGTGTCGCCCGGCTGTTGAGTTACTGAGGATGACGCTGGATTAGGATGCACGCAACGTCCACGTATTGTGGAGGACGATTGGATGTAGGCGATGAAATATCACAGATGTCGAACTTGTAAATGGACATACTGTATGTGCAACCTTAGTTTGAAAATTAACCTTTATTCTGTTGCGAGTGTGATGTTTATATTGTCACTCTAAATACTGAAATACTGACTTCTGTGAGCTCTCATCGCTTATGGTAAATGTTTACGTGGTCAAATTTTAAATTTCGTCATATATATAAAAGATCACATGAAATGAACCCAATCACATTTGGTTATAATAAAAGAATCAACTATTTAATTTTAAACTATCATCACAATTCCAAAGTCCTTCAAATAAGGCAAGTTTTTATACCCAAAAGGTTTTCGTAAAAGCTTCCTCATAAATCCACTATATGTGTACATTTACAACTCAACAACATGTTTAAAAACGAACTAAAAATATTTAATTTATTTATCTCCCAACGTATGAAGTCAATAAAAAATTATCGTTGTAGTTAAATTTTAAATGTTCTGTGTAATATTAATGTGCGCAATGTTTATAACTTAAAAAATGTTAAGAGAATTTACGTTACGAGATCCAGATAAAAATTCAATCCTTTTTTACTTTACTGGACGGAAAGTGGGTCTGAATAGAAAAACAGAGGGGGGAGAGGTGGCAGAAAAACACCTGAAAATCAAAATAAAAGCGCTTTCCAATTATGTTGATCTTCAGCTTTACTGATTTTTTACTGATTTTACTGATTTTTTCAGTATTGGTCAATGCCATAGTAATGTAGTGGCTGTAGCCCAGCTACTAGGTCCACTTAATTGTTCCCGTCGACAGGACACAATTACTAGAGAAATCTGGGATGTCCATGTGTGATGATTGCAAGGATTAGGTTTTTGTGGTTTTGAAGGCACGAGAATTGTGTATCAGGCTTGTCAGTTTGCTGAAAATCAGACCAAAACCACGCGGTTCGGATTCCACCAAAAACTGTAGATCCTTTATGTTACATGGCAATTGGGCATTGTTTAAGAATATAAAAAAGTTAGTTAGTAAAAAAGGTTATAATCATTCATCTATATAATCACAATCATTTTATACTCAAAGATGGCCGTCTTATAAATTAACTAATAAAAAGCGTATAAATTCCTCTACATCTCTTACAATCACAATTTCTATCCATTTAAATGTTATAAATCTCATCCACTTCAGATTAAATAAATGCACATAAAAAAAATTTTTTTATTATGTATTAGATGAATTTTCATAGTAAATATAACTACAACAAAAACTTGCTATCTTTAAAAAGACGTGACAGTAATCATTAAGCGTGGTGATTGTGGGCTGCGGTCGACGCAGCAGCTGCTCACCGAGTAATGACTTAATTCCCACAGGATGTTGCCACTGCTGCCTAGATCTTGTCACCGCTCTTCACGCTTTCAACTTATATATATCAAAGTGTATATTAATTATCTCGGTGAAATTGCTGCCGTTGGTTTTTGTTCCGTCAAAGTGTCTGTTGGTGTAGAAGAGTTAAGCTCTAGAATGGCATTTCCGTTTATGGTTTCATTTTAATCGGTCGGTTTGGTAAACCCATTTTATTAAATTTTTTATTGACGATGTGTTTTTTATTCTAGGAGTATATTTAAGTACCAGTGGTACAAAATTGTAATTTTTGTCTAATCATAATCATTTATTACCTTTTAACAATGTTTTACAGTTGTTTTGCAGTTGCATAACCTAACAAAACTAATAGAAGTTATACATATAAACAAATATAAATCATAAAATATACAAAACAATAGCATATAATAATACAGTAATTAAATTAAACGTTTGAATAAAAATCAACATTTCAACGATAAAATTTAAAAAATGTCAGAATATGAGATCTGTACAAACTATTCTAATCAATGTTTTCTAAGAAATGTTAAATTTTTTAGTATAATTTATGAATGTTTTTCTAAATCTTTGAAAATTGCTCTTCTCTTATGTCTTCAGGGAGTTTATAAAATAATTTTACTCCATTACAAAACAGATTTTAAAAATAAAATGTAGTGTTGCGACATGGTAATTTTATGTAGGTTTTTGTTTCTTATTTAAGTTTTTATAAAATATTAGGATGATTTTTAACAAAAAGTAAGGTCTGATAGATATAGATGTATGGAAAAGTTAAAATACAATGTTTAATGAAAATTTCTCTATATAATATAGCACATATAATCATTATTTTAATACTTTAATGGCACACTAATAATCGTAAAAATTAAACGAATAAGTAAATAAAATCAAGATACAATGTAATATTAATATAAAATTAAAAATTAGGGCTACTTACGTTTTTAGGATGTAATAATAATTTTGAATGTTATTATTTAAAAAAATATCACCAACTTATCCATATTCATCAATGTTTATAAAAACCACATGTTTTACAATTTTAGTTAAAGAATTATTATATACTTAATTTAATTATTTAATTTACACTTGAAAATGACCATAAAGTTGAAACATGTGTGAAATAATTGTAATAAAAAATGTTAAGGGTACTCAGTTCGAATTTTATTACATCCTAAAAATTTAATATTATTATTATGACACTCAACAAAGTCAACTTAAAATGGAAAGTGGAACATAATTTTTATCTACTTGTTATTTCATTTTTATTTATTTAATAAATAACAGAAACAAGTATTTTAAACTCTGGATTTCAATCTCAAAGTTAACTTTACCGATATTTTAAAATTACAATTAATATCAGATTGAGAAGAAGCTTTGTACTTCAACTGTGGAAGTGTTTATAACTTTTTAGCTGGGGTTTCTCACTTGAATGGCCATTATTAACACGGACATATTTGTGGATAAATGAAGAGCTCGCCTTAAAATTGAGAGATTATGTATAATAATATATATTAGTGAATATACATTAAACTAGAGCTACAACTTACAAACGCATTATTTATACATAATGAACTGACAAAGTGTGTTTCTGGTTGATTTAGAATTTTGTCAATTTCACTATAAAAATTTGTCAGAGTGATCAATTTTAATATTTCATGGCAACTTTTAAAGCTTTAAAATTGTGTGGCTTTTAATAATACAGAAGTACACATATTACAAGAAACGAATGTCCATCACCAACAGTTTTACTAACAACTTCTAATTTTCTCGTCAATTTTAATATTTTAATTTCTAAATATTTTCAAACCAATATGTTAAAGTTAATCGCAGTATCGTTAAATAATTTCATTTCAAGGCATTATTAGTTGAAAATTATTTACAAAGTGTGAAACCAAGAGTACAACTAACGAACGAGTAAGAGCTGCGTACTTACATCTAGCGGTAGAACTTTTAAGATTTATTGTAATCTGTACTCTAATATGTTTAAGTAGACTAGGCATTTATTATGTTACTATATCTTCCTTTGTAATTGGCTAGGTCGATGGTTCTCAATATTTTCAAATTGTTGTACCCCATTTCAATTTGTTTACATGCATTAATTGTACCCCTTGACTATACTTTCTACAGTTAAAAGGTTCGAGTCACTTGAATCTGGGTAGATTTACTAGATTAGTTTGGGAAACTAAAATATAAAAAAATACTTAGTGATGGTACGATTCAAGTAATACTACACGGTTTATACGTCAGCCTTTAAACATGAAATTCGCAAAACGTTAAGGCCAATTTTGTATTTGAAGTACCCCCTAAAAATTGCCACAGTTTGAATACCACTGGGCTAGATCGTCCAGTTTGTATGTTTGTTTCGTCTTAGGAGTCTGCAAAGGCTGTCGGAGTCTTCGGAGAGTGTAGGAGTCTGCAGAGGATGTCGGAGGATGTCGGAGGCTGTCGGCCATTTTGGTTTTAATCCCATAAAAACAATGTTATTTTCGAAACGGACATACGATCACGCGTATCCAAACTAAAAAGTTATTTTTAAACGGATTTGTCCCAAACAAATTGCATTTTATCAAGAATGAAATTATTCGTTGGAATTGCTTTGCAAATTCCTACTTAGTTTTATAAAAAAATTTAAAATATTTAGTTTAAAGTTTTTATTTTCACCTATTTTTCAAAGTTAGTCGTATATATTCAAAATATGAAAAGCAAACCCAATGCGCAATATGATAACGTTTAAAATGACATCTCATACACAACGTTTGGTCAATAAAAACGAAAAAATATGAGTCGCAAATAAAATGTTGCTTATGGGATTAAAACCTACATGTCCGACAGCCTCTGCAGTCTCTTAAGGACTTATTATCGAATTGTTCAAAGTGTTCGTAAGATTGCTGTTTTTCTTTTAACTATTTTAATTTTTTAACAGTCATCAACACAACCAAAAAGGAAAAGTCATGCCGTAGAACGTTATGGACTAACAAGATGTTGAAAGGCTATCTGCGTGGACTGTACTCAGTCAGGATTTGGGATTAACAACGGCCGTCTTTTGTTATTAAGGATATCTCTATTTACGAGAGTCCGCTCGGAATTTAAATAGAATATTATAATGCCTGGTGAGTAACGGGCCGAGGTGTCGGCTGGTGCTGTTTTAATTTCGGACCCGGTTAAGTATTTTGAAATGTGACTAATTTTATTAGGAATATTTAAATCAATGTCTGCGCCCGGTTAAGGCTGACACATTTCTCAAGTTACGAGTCCCTCCGAGGGAACTTAACACTTAGTTTACGGCCTCCGGGCTCCACGGACATCTGACCGGGTGTGTTGATGAGCTAATCTGAGCGATGTATACTATGTTTCACATACGTACTGTTCTCACTTTACTTCATCATCAAAACTTCTTCTTCTCCTCTTGTCATTTCTGATCTGGGTAGGTCTACTGTTATTCCATTTTCCTTCCTGTGTTATCACATTAAAGTCATACCATCTTTCTTCAATGCTAATCCTGGTTTGATCTTCCCATCTCGAGCGTGGTCACCTCTCGATCTTGTCCCCCATTCTCTCCATTCCAAGGTTCTCTTCGGTAATCTAGTTTCTTCTATCCTCTTTACGTGGCCATACCATTGTATTATTTTATAATTCAGCTTATCCTTTAACTGGTATACCTTATCTTTTCTTTTTATCATAGCTATCCCTTTTAGTTTTCCCCTCAATTGTTCGTAAGAAACGCATTTCTGCCACTTCAAGTCTGTGTAACAAGTGCCTCATTTTCATGCACCAATTTGTTACATTAATTTGATATTTTTAAATTAATTTAATAAAATTAATTTAAATTAAAATGATTGATTTTAAATAATTGATCATCTCTTTGTGTGACAATCTGTAATATACTGCATTTGTGAGGTTATTATACTACTTTGATTATTAGTTGTATTTTATTTTTTAAATAATAAAAAATATAATTCAATTTAGAACATGATTGTTTTTCTTTCTCTCAGGGTCGATGTTAGGTAAATTGGTGAGACTGTATGATACAATAAAACAATGCTGTGTTTTAAATATCTATTTTATTACATGATTCAGTTAAAACGTTATTTTCTCTAGTTCATTTAAATGATGTCACAATCAAAATTTGAACTTATTTAAGTTTAATTTACAAAATCATCTTGGAAATTATATTTTGATAAATAGCTTATTTTTGAACTTATCTGAGTTATACATCGCTATAGGTGAAGATCAGATGCATCTTAAGTCCTGTCGTTTACTCGAAGATATGAATATTTAATATTATACGTAAATTATATCATTACTAATAACTTTTGTTTAACACACCAAAACACACAAATGTTTCAACAAATTCACACGTAAACGTAGTCCGATGCCGGTGGTGTCTCTGGTGCACGACCCTCTTCTATGGAGTAGTATTTTCAAACTGGGGTGAGGCACACCTCTCAACCGTTGAACTAGAATCCCCCCACTCTTACTTTCTCTTCCGGTACAACTATGGGTCTTGGGTTTTTAGAGTTTAGAACTTCCGGTTATACCACGAGGTCACTACCCATATCGTATACTGTTCGTCCCGTACTGTGCTGCACTCCGTGGCTTTTTTTGTTACTAGACACTTTATTTGGACTCGTCCTCTGTTTGGTTATAGTGCCTCCCCTTTTGGTTACCATTTGGACTCGTCCTTAGGTGACATGATGGCGCTTGTCTGTTTACGACAATGAAGAAGGCACGTTGTTCGTTCAATTCTTAGAAAACATCTGTCATTGTATCTCAAATATAGACGCCTCTGTCCTGTCTGTCCTCTTGGGTGGTCTATCACTCGCTTACAATGATTTTCGAATATTATTTGAACATTCGCTAAATGTTTGTTATTTATTTTAATTAAATATATCCCTTTCTTTTACGTAATAATTTATTATCTATTTAAATTAATTAATTCATCTATCAATTTGGCGGACCTGTTACATCTGCTTAGTTCTCTTTCATTCAATGTCCAGTATTCAGATCCGTAGGCAGGTAGTGGGAGTTCTGTAACAGAATTTTTACATTCTTGGGTATTCCCTAGTTTCTGTGCAATACTCTTTATTCTATCAGGTACGTTTTCCTTCGTCTCTCCATTCATATTTATTCTGCTTCCTTAATAGTGACACTGTTCGTTATATTCATTTCACCGGCCGTAGAACGTTTGGCACACATTTTTGGCCGATTTGGAATGGCACTTTTGGCACAGTCATTAGAGGGGATTAAGAAGGGTCAACCTGTAAGTTTCAGAAAGGCACGTTTGGCACACACCGCCCGGCCAGGTAGTAGCAGCCAGGTGGCCAGAATGCGGGAAAATGGGAACTTTTTTGCCCCCGCAAATTTCCTGCTGTGGTGCTTATTGAAGTAAGCAACTAACCTAACCTAACCTAACCTAACCTAACCTAACCTGCGGTAGATCACAGCTGCTACCCAGGTAGATCACGGATGCTACCCGAGTAGATCACGGCTGCTACCCAAGTAGATCACGGATGCTACCCGAGTAGATCACGGCTGCTACCCAAGTAGATCACGGATGCTACCCAATTGGAACACGGATGCTACCCAATTGGAACACGGATGCTACCCAAATAGATCATGATCTAACCTAACCTAACCTAACCTAACCTAACCTGCGGTAGATCACAGCTGCTCCCCATTTAGATCACGGATGCTACCCGAGTAGATCACGGCTGCTACCCAAGTAGATCACGGATGCTACCCGAGTAGATCACGGCTGCTACCCAAGTAGATCACGGATGCTACCCAATTGGAACACGGATGCTACCCAAATAGATCATGATCTAACCTAACCTAACCTAACCTAGTGAGGTTTAAATTTAAAAATTTGTTATATCACGGGCAAATGACTGCCACGCAGAGTTGACGGGAATAATAAAATTCCCGTTTTCCCTCGTTCGATGGCGTCTACCTGGTCGAGCGACTGTGCCAAACATGTATTTTCCAAGCAGGCGAGTTGACCCTACTTATTCCGCTCTAATGATTGTGCCAAAACTGCCATGGGCAGAAGGCCCAAAAATGTGTGCCAAACGTCCGATCCCATTTCACCTCCGTTAATGGATATTTCAGGCATATCTTCCCTCTTCCCTGTTTCTACTAATTCTCATAACTTATCACTCTCATAATTTTGCTCATACTCATCTTCATTCCCACTCTCAAGACTGCTTCTTTCAATTTCTCAATTTGATTTCTGAGATTGTTTTCATTTTCCTCCCAAATTATTTCATCATCAGCATATGATATATAATCCTTTTTCGTCATGATGAATGTTATCCTGACACTCTTAAGAATGATTTCCATTACTCTGTTAAATATTGTTGGTGATAGTGCGCTAGTCTTAGACTACTATCATTGTAGTCTAATCATCATTGTACATGCATGTGGAAATGCTTTTATATATTCTTTTGTATTTTGTTAGGTATTGATGGAATCCGGGGTTATCCGTGGAGCTTGATACAGTACAGTGGCGTTGACCCACCCTCCCGCCCGCCCGCCCATACAGTACAGTGGAGTTGACCCACCCGCCCACCCATACAGTAAAGTGGCGTTGTCACTACTTACATCAATACTACTGTACGTGTATGGACGGGCGGGTGGGTCAATACTACTGTATGTGTATGGGCGGGCGGGTCAAATGCCACTGTACGTGTACGGGTGGGCCGGTGGGTCAATACTACTGTATGTGTATGGACGGGCGGGTGGGTCAATACTACTGTACGTGTATGGGCGGGCGGGTGGGTCAATACTACTGTATGTGTATAGGCGGGCGGGTGGGTCAATACTACTGTATGTGTATGGGCGGGCAGGTGGGTCAATACTACTGTATGTGTATGGGCTATGATCATTGGTATGCATCTGTTACAAACCATTATGTTTTCCCCCGATCTATTAAGACACAATTTAGGCGTTTGCTGTACGTGTTCTTGCTTCATACAGTTACTATAACCTATACTTACCATCATAAATACTATAGTAAAAATAATTTTCAGAGATTTATTTATCGGTTAAAAACCAATCATCGTTTATTTAAAATCGATCGCAACGTATAATGTTGTGAACTATAATCATACATATCACGTATTTATTTATGAAAATAAGTAGAAAATGTTGTCATACAAAACATCTGTATTCATCAAATGAGTCTGCAATGTGCTTTTTAATTAAAATTAATAATTACAGACCATTCTCAGAAATTATTATAGTTTTATGTATAGTAATTGAGTATAACAACTGTTTGTACTAGCATTAAAATCGCTTGTAAAGCCAAATATGACAAACACCATTGTTTGAGGAGGTGTAAATTCAGACCTTGTTAATGTTTTGGTATATACGTTAAAAAAGGTAATTAATGTATAAGAAATCGGCTGATATGTGGGCTCACCTCCACATGACTGTAGACGTCTTGCAGTCAAAATAACTACGAAAATTCAATGAGGCCGAAACTGAAAAAACGAAATTCAAACTCCGATTAACATACCTTCTTCTGAAATATGATGACTTGTATGCTCTGCTTGGTTTAGACCTACTGTATCTTAGTTACTGTCGATAAGTGCTTCAGTAGGACTCGAAAGTCCCTTGCAAATATCAGTTATATGAAACACTTTTCAGAACAATAGGAATTTCGTGTTGACGCAATTTGATTGTAACCATACTGTACTTAAAAGGGGGGGGGGGGCGGTAAACTTTGCAGTCTCCTGACATAGCCTATTACCACAGAGTAAGTATGTCTCACATACTTATTTAAAACTATAAAATAGGGTCGACTGACAGTTATTACGGTTCCTTGTCAACATTCGCCCAACACCCAACGCAGAGCAAAAGTAGCACTCCAGTGGTACTCTCACTTCACCCCCGACAAAACTCTAAATCAGACAAAATCTTAACACTAAGACTCTCCTAAACGATGGGATCTTCTACTATTTAAATCAATTAGGCTAATTGACAAAAACAATTACAATCTATTTCGTTCTAATTGTAAATACATTTTTGATATTTGATTTCTGAAGTCCATTTCAGAATTTCAATCAGAGATGAATAAAAATGTACCAACAGGTTAAAAAATTAGATTGTACAACTAAACATTTTCTCTTATAGTTGTTATAAAGAAAATACAGCTCAAAAGCAGATGGATTATTAAAAATACCAGGCACGAGCAAAATAACTTCACAACAACAAGAAGCAACGATAAGACGCAGTATAAGTACAGCCAGTAATCATCGAGTTGACAGCGATAAAAAATCCGACAGTGGAATGATGTCTGCAGAGATAACTTATAATGACGGGCAATTAGTATAAAATAATTTGCAGGGTATTTCGGTGTTGCGTGTGAATCAATTGGCAGGCCTGGTTGCGTGCGCGGACCGTCAGTATCGATCCTGCAAACCTAACTTAATCTTCACTTAATAATTCTCGCCATCACACTTACCGAGATCGTATTAAGACTACTCGCTGCTGATTTCTCATTAGGGTCACCGGCGGCGCTTTGATATTTCCAAAATGTAGAGATATTAGAGGTAAATACTACCCGGTTCTCGTGACTCGTGTTTTCCCGGCTGTTTGTAAAACGCCGCCCTTTTTTGGTGTGCCGCAACTCGCCATAATGTTTGGAGTGAAAGGTTTTCTTTGTTTAAGACATAGGTCTGCTATTACTTAAACGGTATTTTACGACCGCGACAATTGGCGGTGTTTACGACCTTTTGTGTAATAATACAAATACCGAAGACATTAAAATGTCGTCTTTAAACGTGTACAAGTTTTTAATATATTAAAATTGTTACGTAGAAACAATCAGTCCAAATAATAATTTGTTAACCTATAGTCAAGTGTTTACCATCAGGTGGTTTCAAATTACATTTCTTCGAAGATATAAAATTAACGTGGCCGCTTCCCAAGCCTCCGACAGCCCTATAGTTGCTACACAATTTTACCGTCAGCGAGCTAAAACATGCTTTTCTATTGAACTCTAAGGTTCGTATTATTATAATGAGTTATCGTGAACGCCGTATGATTAATTATTAAACACCATTCAAGTGAACCGCAAGTTGTTATCATGAATTTTGTCATTTAAAATCATCATGAGTGACATATAAAGAATTAATACAAATGTGCAAAATTAAAAAAATATTAAATTTTTTTACAAAACCAACTTAAGGACCACTACAATATGTCTTCACCTATGAAATTACACTTGAAGTGTTATAATACGGTCATTATTACGGACCCAAACCACGAAAGAGGAAACCACTTTTTTGCGTTTTTCGCGAGGGAAACCCCTAATTTCAGCAAATTACCAGTTTTATTTTAACGTAACTTGAACGCTGTAAATGGTTTAACTTTACTTTTTTAATAAAATATTATTAACGTCACATTCGGGGGAAATAGACCAACTCGTAGTTTCATTTCGCGACGGCATCACAATGAATCATATGTACTGTAAATAGTAAAACATGTACCTACTGAATAATACACAGTAATAATAACACGTGGAGTTATTGGTAATGGTATCATATCTTGGTAATGGGGGTGATGAACTGTCTGGAATCGTACAGGATAATGAAAAGTTACATAGTTTGTAAAAATTATAAAATGTAGTTTTAATGCGAGCTTTTTTTTATCCCTTTAGGACCGATGGGATTTTTAACATTATATTTCAATATTTGCGTAAGACTGTCCAATTCGTTCAGTTAAACTTGGATGACCTCCCGGAATTTGAACTCATTACCCCGCATTAAAATCAGGAATCACTAAGCTAGTAAGAAGTGAAAAATGTAATATTCATAAAACATCTCATATTCGTTAATAATTACGAATATAAGATGTGAAATGCAATGTTAATTTTTAAGATTCAAAATCACATTTCTGTCGTTGAATGTTCTTCTGACGTTTAGGTTTCCAACTTTTGAAGGTGAACAGTGAAATTATGGCTGTTTTATTAAAACATTGTTTATGTAGTAATGAAATAAAGTATTTTACGTGTTATAACCACTCACATTTATAACTTGTTATTGGATTTAATATCATCCAATAAATAAAATTGTTCCATCGAGTCCCTCTCTTGCTGAGCCTCCGGCGTCAGCAGTCTCAACCTCACGCGATACCATTACATCCCAGACCTCCAATTGACAACCGATTTTACATATTAATTTCGCTCTGCCGTGTTTCGCTGGTCGAGGAATTGATAATTATGAAACAAACGCGAGACTGGACACGCACGGGCCGAGTAGCTGCGGGGTACATCAATTGAGGCACAAAAAACACAACAATCCAGATTTTACGAATTTGAAATTTAATTTCTGGCTGTTACAAAATATCCTGAGGATTATGTGAGTGTGATATCCTGAAAGAACAGTATTCTCGACTTTGTTATTCCATAATAAGATAAGAGTCTTCTTAGCAAGCTCCTACTTTTGGTACATCCCAACCTACACAGACACTAACACAACTTAAAGCCATTTACTGTGTCTCCTAAATTGACTTCAGAGCGCTCTTACAGCAAGTGCTGGAACTACAAGGAGGCTGGGAATGCCAATGGGAACCAATGGTGAGACGATCTAGCATGGGTGTCACGTTTAAATTTTTAACTGCGCATTCATAACCTCTCGTTTGGATATGTGGCTTTGGGTGCAACTAAAAATTTGCCTATTGTTTATAATTTCGGATCTTTAATTGTTTATATTGTTTATAATTTTTCCACCGTTAATTCACTACCGCTTGATAAAAGTATTCTATTGCTCTATAAACTGTTCCCCACTCATTTTTGCATCCACTGTGGTACATCCTGCTAGGAATCCTATATCATTGGCCTTATCTTATCGCTTTCCAAGAACGTAGGCCTACACACGAAGTGCGCATTCGGCGGAAAGTCAATCGTTGGATTTTCCAGTTTGTGATCAAATTTAGTAGGCAGCTAACTTAAACTAACCTAACCTAATCTGACCTGACCTAACCTAATCGTAATTGCGATAAATAAAAGTAGTGGTAGTGAAGTAACGGAAAAGGTCCATAATTTCTTATAAATGTTTGTTCCTAATTATTTATATATTGTTATAGATGACCTGGTGCAATGTGCACTTGCCAAAACTGCATGTCATAGCTTCATTCAAACCCACCAGAGCGCGCGTTCAAGTCAAATTGGGAGATCGAGTACAGTATTAGGTAGTCATTTTTGTTTGTGTAAGAGAAAATGCGTTTCTAAGATGACGAATTTATCGCGAGCGAAAGCTTGGAAGGATGAGTTGACTCGACCCAAGAAAGGATGGTTAACAGTTACTCGACAGAGAAGGTATAGATTAGAATGCTTCCATTAAGCAGACAGTGCACAATATACTGTCGTAGGACGTTGGTGATCTCTGAAGGACCTGCTCAATCGCATCTATAAATATGTTTGGCTATGTGCTGTAGGCGAAAATATTTCCCACATGACAATAATTTCTTCCCATTTGATTGGATGAACTATAAACTTATGAACTTTACAACATGTTTACAATAGTTTTATATTATGCTCCACAGTATGCGAGAAGGGCGTCTATGTCATATAAATGTTAGAACTGAATGAATCTACGATAGGTGTCTAGCTGTGAGATGTGCTGACCTGGTGTCTCAGGATGTGAGCAAGTTGTACTTGTGAGTTTATGTGTTTTATATGTTTATGAATTCTGTTTACACAAAAGCTCCCTGTGGTATTCAGAGTATTTTTAGTTTACTATTATGTATGGTTTCTTAAAAAGTTTTGATTGGTGATTCATTCCAATGGAAAAGCCTTTGAAGCGTTTCCCCAGCACTAGCCAATGATAATTATGGATTTTTCAAAAACAATTCCTTTATAATAATGTAAAACTTTACAATAGTCTCCCATTATCTCTAAAGATCGAGCAGGATCACCGTTCTTTTAAGAGGGGGGTTAAAACAATGCTCTTGGAGGAAGTAGTCTACAGCGTCCGGGAGTTTCTGGCTGGTAGTCGCTAATAAATTCCTGTGTAATGTTTAAGTTAATAATATATATTAAATTATTGTATTGACTTAGCTAATGCAAATGTATTGTTGATTTGGCCAAATAAACAAGTTTGAAGTTTGATAAGAAATGAATTTATGTGAGTTTAAGCGTTTCAAAAAGCACTCATTACGTAAAACAGCTCGACTATAAGACCAACTCTCCCACTTTTAATGTACCGTACAAAATTGGCAAGTTTCAGTCAAGTCTGAAAATAAACTTGGAACATAACAACGGACTTGGATTTTTCAGCCTTCTATCAGCAAAGTAAAAATAACACTAAATATAACATTCCCAAAATTGTGTTCTTTGACTCGTTCGTTAGTAGTGTTCTGATTTTAGTTATAGAACAACAGTTGGTCACATTGAAGGAGGAGATTAGATGAGAATTACGCTCAAATAAACTATCTTAAATCCTGAAATTGTAATTTTCATTTTGAGAAGCCCTTAATCAACGTACAGAAGGAGCTGACATTTTATTATTTGCTTTTCCCATGAAATTAAAATTATCTTTTTTAAAATTTACTCCTATTTACTTGAACTTCTATCTACATTGAATGAATTTAGTTCTTGATTTATGTTTGTTTTTAGAATCAGGTTAGGACTTTTTGACCCTATTGCTACTCAGCCTAAAATTTCTGAGTCGTCTGTATTGTTATACATTTTAAATGTACTGTGTACTCTCAACCACCAATTCACATATTTTAAAATGTAAATCTTTATAATTTAATGTAATACATGCGATGTAGCCTAAATATTTATAGTAATGTACGTTTTTATAAATTTGTAGTAATAATTACTACGTTTATCCTTTAGGGTTTGCATAGGAATAATGGGACGGATTGACAACGGTGCTGGCCTTGCCCTCGACACGCAGAACTGGAGAACTAACTACTCGATACAAAAAGATTCTATAACTCAACACCAATTTAGCGCACTATTGGATGAGACCTCTGTTCCTCTTCTATGTGTTGTATAATAGATTACTGAAGCTTTTTATACTATAAAAGATATGTGATAAACAACGAATTTCGATGATAAAACCTTAAATAATAACTTCACGAAACATTCGTTTGCTGCAGAAGACTTCGAAGGCTCTTTATCGATGAAGAGACACATCAGCCCAAGTTGGAATGAAATGAAAGCAGACTGATATAATAGAGTATTCTCGTGTTTGGTAAGAAAATCAAACCTGACAGGGCGGCACGTCATGCCTCGCGGGGGTGAGAAGTATGAGGGGTGGCTAGCGTGACAGTAAGCATTTATACTGAAGGTGTCTGACAGCTCACTCACAACAGTTTCTACGTCACTTCTGACAGAGGGTGTGGATCCACCTCCCCACCTGCGTACTGCCACTTTATATGGCATTCTAATTGAAGGAGTGAATCACACTCGGTATTTTAAAGGGGTGAGATCCACTGGGGTATATTAACTAAACTACTCTCGTTGTCACGTATTTATGTTAGGCGTATCACAACTACCGTAGTATTTACTCCTATTCGGTCTGCTTTAGTTATAAAATGATCGTGTATTATATTTTTTACATATTGCAATCTCCTTTTTTAATTTGTAAATTTGTTTTTGAATTAAGTATTATTATTTTATATTTTACTATATTAAAATAAATATTACTTTCTACTTGAGGCTATGAATAAATATAAAACAGATGTTTAATGAAATGAAAGGACTTTATTAGTGTTCAACATGTCCGTCTCAAACATTTTACAATATATCTATACCTATAAAAGGCAAAGCCCTCACTTACTGACTGACTCACTCACTCATCACTAATTCTCCAACTTCCCATGTAGGTAGAGAGCTGAAATTTTGTACACTGTTTCTTTAGAACTTAAATAGGACAACTAAAGTATTTTCATCTAGATAAAGTACTCCTAAGGGGTATAAAGCACCCTTAAAAGATTGGTCTATAAGGATAACATTGGGTTGATTTTAGTAAATTAATAACAGCTGTTTTGTAAATAAATAAACATGTCTATTTTGAATGTTTGACATTATACTATTTAATATTTTACTATGAGTTTAATCTTCAGCTGTTAAACAAAAATAAATGAAATGAACACGCTTGAAATAGGCTAAATAGGTGGCAAAGCAATTAGTGTGAGTGAGATACTGTACCGAAATGTAATATTGTAATTTTACGTTGTATAGTTAATATACCGATTTTTGTATTGAATAGTTACATGCCGAGGCCGAAGGCCGAGGTGTAGCGAGCGTCGGGGTTGGCACGCGAAGCGTGCAGGGGTGTCCCCAAGTGTATATATATATATATATATATATATATATATATATATATATATATATATATATATATGAACTTAGTTTTAAGCTACAATTTTTTATATGTGTATCTTCGGCTTGTTGAAATTAGGCTATGAGATAATTTATTCTAAATTTGTAGATACAAAATCTCTGGGTGGGTTGTCGTGCTGGCTTGACTTGATGATGGTTCAAGTAGGCTAATTGATTTGGGATTAAAATAAAATGGATAAAATTGGTTATTTAATTTAGAAAACAATAACATTTGTAGAACCATTAAATTATTGAGGATAAAAAAAGTACATATATAATGTGAGTTGGAAGTTAAGTTTTGAATGATAGGTAGCTAGGTCCAGGCTGATGAAAATTACCGGATCTCACCAAAATTAAATAAATCTTCTTTCTTTGTGTTCAATATTAATGATATTTAGGTTATAATTGACACTTTTAATGTTTTTCTAATAAAACTTTGTTCAGTTTACTGAAAGTTAAATTTAATTCAAATAATTTTGGCTGCTTTAAAAATTGAGATTCTTCCACTGCCAAGTCTTGATGAAGAAGGAAGAGAAAAGGTCACTGTCATTGCAACAATCACTTTTACAGAACATATGTTTGCACTTGATAGCCAGTACATATAATTTCTTGTGGTGAATACATAAAAATAAAAAAATGTTTAGGTTCAATTTAGAGGATTCTCATGATAAATAAATGTATAATTTGGTTCAAATAAGTGATTAAGTAATTTCCAATTTAAATTAAGTTATAACTAGTTTATTAAAATATGCTGCATATAATATGATTTTTTTAAAATAAACAATTATAATTTCTTGATGTAAACATATATAAATATATATATGATGATATATTATTAATTAATTCTTACCTTTCTTTTATTTAATTGACAAGTTAGACTAATCATTTTCTGCAGTAGTTTTCTACTTATCATTAGTTAGGTGTTTCCTATTACAGCTGTTGCTCCTAGCCATTTTTATAGAAGATAATTTCCTTTTCAATTTCTTACTTAGTGTTTAACTCTCTACTTTTAAGTTTTTCTACTTTAGTTAGTACTCTTTTTATCAAGTTAGTCATTCTATATTGTTTCTAAAGGTTAATTTAATTTTGTTTAGTTTTTTATATAAAGTTGTCGCTCTTTCGGTTTTTAAGACGATAGCTACTAAGGAAACACCTACCTAATAAAAACAGAAAGTAGTTAAGAAAGCAAAAATTAAAATATAGTAGCTAACGTCTTAAAAACCGAAAGAGCGACAGCTTTATATAAAAAACTAAACAAAATTAAATTAACCTTTAGAAACTGTTAGCTTCTAAAAATTAAACTTTAGCTGTTGCTCCTAGCCTTTTCATAGAAGATAAATATTTTTATTTTTACTTTTCACTTTCTTACTTAGTGTTTAACTCTCTACTTTAAAGTCTTTCTAATTTAGTTGTAATACTATTTTGATCAATTTGGCATTCTATAACTTTTTCTAAAGATTAATTTTAATTTTTAAGTTGTTTATATAAAGCTGTCACTCTTTCGTTTTTTAAGATGATAACTACTATATTTTAATTTGTCCTTTTTTAACTACATTTTTGTTTTTGATTCTCAGTTTCTAAGCTTCTTTTTTTGTACATTTGACTTTGCTACGTGAAAATAGATTCTGATCAACAAACACAATTGCGATGATGGAACATATTAATGTTGATGGGGTTATGGTACCTCATCGTATTGTACCTGTGGGTGCTGATGGGTCGTGCTTTTTTTACTCCCTGTCTTACCTCATGTACGGTAATGTCTCCCATGCGCCTCAACTGCGAGCAGGCGTTGTAGAGTACGTTTGTAGCAACTGGCACCGGTTTCATGAGCATACAATGATGCCGTGTGGTAACATTTATAGAAGTTTAGCTGAATACCGTGCTGACATGTCTCTTTACACCACATATGCAACGCACTGTGAAATTCAAGCCGCTAGCGAAATATACCCTTACCATCTGGTGATCTATCGTGATGGTTTGGTGATTGTACAGCCTGATGAGTATGAACAGGAAAAGCCAATATTGTGATTTAAGTGTTCTGGACCCATGATGAATGCCCACTTTGAACCTCTTTGTCCTCAGTATACACCTGCAGTTGCAACAACTGTCGTTGATAAGCCTATTAATTGTACTTTGCGTAGGAGTGAATACGCAGAAAATATTGATGATGAACCAACTGCTCAAGACGGCAAAGACGATGATTTGCCACTTAACTATTTGTTAAAATCTGTTAAACGTGATATTAAAGTAACGTCCAGTACTGACCTAATTACTTCCTCTTCTTCCGAAATAATCTCAACTGTTGATGTAGGTGTTGGTAAGAAAAGAAGACAAAATCGACGTTCTAGAGTTACTGATAGAATCAAAAGGCAAAAACATAGATAGTCCGTAAAAAGACACAACAAAAAATGTCCCGAAATCAACAGAGAAGCAGTGAAAAAATACCATTAAAGGAATCCGGAAGTAAATAGAGAGGCTGTGAAAAATTACACTAAAAGTAACCCTGAAGTTCATAGAGAGGCTGTGAAAAAATACAACAAAAATAATCAGGAATTACATAGAGAGGCTGTAAAAACCTATAATAAAAACAATCCTGATGTTAACAGGTGTTTGGGAGCTAAATACTCAATTAGACATGTGGAAGTTAATCACGAAGCTGTTCGAAGGTACAATGAAAAGAGGCAGTTGATCCCATGGAAAACAAAATCTTTACCTAGATTTAAATATGAACGCCTCACAGATTACAATAATGACAAGGTTGTATCTCTTGGTGGCTACATTGAATGTAAGTGGTGCCATGCAAAAAAGTGGAAGGAAGAAAGTCCTGGCTTATGCTGCAGCAATAACAAGGTTTATATTCCTTCTATTCAACAGCTTCCCGAACCACTCCATAAACTTCTCACTAACAACCACCCTTAGTCTCTACATTTTTTATCAAATATCAGAAAGTATAACAGCTGTTTCCAAATGACTTCATTCGGAGCTAAAGAGGTGGTCGAAGGAAATTTCATGCCAACTTTTAAGGTATAAGGGCAAGTTTACCATCGAATAGGAAGTTTGCTACCTTCCCACCAACAAAATTCCTCTTTTTTACAAATTTATTTTGTTGGGAATGACGAAAGAGAAACGGAAATAAGAGCCAACCTCTTTAATATAGTTAAACCTTCTTTAGTTAGTCAAATTCAAAAATGTCTGCATGGTAACAATCCTTATATTCGAGATTTTAAAACTGCAATTGAAAATGTTCCGGAAGGTCAGGAATTCAAGGTTGGGATACCTTTTCATGCGGATAGGAAACCTGCAGATGGACATAAAGGTCGTTTCAACGCACCAGCAACAAGAGAGGTCGCTTTGGTTATTGTGGGCCAGGAGTTTGAAAAGAGTGATATTATTTTACACAGTAGAAATGCAAAGTTAATACGGATAAGTGAAACGCATCGAGCATATGTCGCACTCCAGTATCCTCTTATGTTTTGTCGTGGAGAAGATGGCTACGCTATCAATATTTTACAAAGTGATCCGATATCTAACGTACCTCTCAATAAAAAGGTCTCAGCTTGCGACTTTTACGCTTACAGAATAATGGAAAGAAAAGGCGATGGAAGTTACTTATTACTGTACCGCAGCCTTTTCAATCAGTATTTGGTTGATATGTATGCTAAAATTGAGACGGAGAGACTAAATTTCATAAGATTTAATAAGAGTAAGCTGCGAGCGGAAAATTATGTTCATCTTAAAGACGCCATGTGTAAGGGGGGATGCTATCGTTTCAGATATAGGACAAATGGTCGTGTTACCATCCAGTTTTACTGGCGGTCAGCGCTATATGCACAAGAGAACTCAGGACGCCATGACGTATGTTCGTCACTATGGTCGTCCTAATTTGTTCATAACATTTACGTGTAATCCGAAATGGACAGAAATTGGATCTGCCTTAAAAGACGGCCAAAAACCTCAAGATAGACACGACATTATAGCTCGGGTGTTCCATTTGAAAGTGAAAAAACTGATTAATCTTTTAACTAAAGGTTCAATTTTCGGCCAAAGTAGGAGTTACATGTATACTGTGGAGTGGCAGGAGCGTGGTTTGCCTCATGTACACATTTTGCTGTAGCTGCAAAATATGATCATGGCTGACGAAACAGATAATGTGATTAGTGCTGAGATACCCGACCCTGAAATGGACCCTGAACTACATGAAATTATCAAGTCTACGATGATCCACGGTCCTTGCGGCAACTTAAATAGGAGTTCATTCTGCAGGGTTAGTGGCTCATGCTCCAAAAGATATCCACGTCCCTTATCCAAAGAAACCCAAACTGCTGACGATGGCTACCCTCAGTACCGTCGAAGGTCTCCAGCTGTTGGTGGTTACACAGTCAACATAAATGGAGTAGACCTAGACAGTCGGTGGGTAGTGCCGTACAATCCTGTTCTGTCACGTACCTTTTTAGCACACATCAACGTGGAATTGTGTAATTCTGTCAAGTCAATAAAATACATTTGTAAATACGTGAACAAGGGCAGTGATCAAGCAGCTTCTGTTTTAGAAAATGAGAGAGACGAAGTATCAAGCTACGAAGCACGCCGTTACATCAGTAGTTCCGAAGCAGCTTGGCGTATATTTTGTTTCCCAATCCATGAAAGATATCCTCCTGTAATGCATTTAGCTGTACATCTTGAAAAAGGTCAGAGAGTTTATTTCAACCCCGAAAATGTCCAAGAAAAACTTCTGAATCCACCAAAAACGACTCTTCTGGCATTCTTTGAGCTTTGCAAATCTGACAGTTTTTGCCAGAAATCTAATTTACAGTGAAGTACCTGCTTACTATACCTGGAAAAATAACAAGTTTAGTCGTCGTAAACAAGGCAAAGCCGTTCCAAGATATCCAGGGAAAAAAAAGATCATGTACTTGGTCGAGTTTACACAGTACACCCTAACAACATAGAATGTTACTATCTCCGCATGCTTCTTCATGAAGTTAAAGGGCCTACAAGTTTTATTGATCTTAAAAGGGTATCTGGCGTAGTTCATTCCACTTATCAGTCTGCCTGCAGAGCGTTAGGTTTACTTGAAGATGACAGTAACTGGGACATAACCTTGGAAGAAGCTGCTGTGTCGGAATTACCTAAAAAAATCAGACAGCTTTTCGCTGTAATTTTGGTATTTTGTCAATCAGCAAATCCTTTTGGGCTATGGGAAAAACACAGAGATAGTATGTCAGAGGACTTTAAGAGACAAATACAACATGAATGCCCTGATTTACCACTTGAACCACTAAACAACATTGTTTACAATAAATGCCTACAGTCATTAGAAAACTTAGTGCGTTCGATGTCCCACCAATCAATTCAACAGCTCGGTCTTCCTTCTCCAAGTCCAGGACCAAACAGTACTGTAGTCAATCACGAGTACTTAAAAGAACTCTCTTACAACGCGGTTCATTTATCTCAGTTGGTTTCAGAAAACTTGCAAAAATTTAACGACGAGCAGAAAGATGTATACAATGAAGTAATGGCTAGCAATTAGTCAGAAGCTGGAAGACTGTTTTCCTTGACGCACCAGGTGGTACAGGGAAGACATTTTTAATTAATTTAATTTTAGCCTCATTAAGAAAAGACAGGAACATCTTAATTGCAGTGGCTTCTTCAGGTATAGCAGCAACATTATTGGATGGAGGGAGGACGGCTCACTCTGCGTTTAAACTGCCTTTAAACTTACGCCATTCTGAGACTCCAATGTGTAATTATCTCAAAACAAAGCGACATGGCGGAGGTTCTCAAATATTGCAAGTTAATAATTTGGGACGAATGCACAATGGCCAACAAGACAGGAATTGAAGCTTTAGATAGATCTCTTCAAGACATTAGAAATAACAGAAACCTGATGGGTGGAGTAACGCTCTTATTGGCTGGAGACTTCAGACAAACTTTGCCTGTTGTACCTAAAGGAACTCGAGCTGATGAAGTCAAAGCCTGCCTTAAGAGATCTATTCTTTGGCCTAAAGTCCAAGTTCTTGCCTTGAAAACAAATATGCGGGTTCATCTTAAAGGCAGTTTAAATGCAGGAGAATTCTCAAATTTACTTTTAAAGATCTGCAATGGAAATCTACCTGAGAAAAACGGCAAAGTTAGTATTACAGCAGACTTATGTAAAGTTGAATGTGACTTGCAAGCGTTGGCTGAAAATATTTACCCAGATTTAAAAAATGTTTATTTAAAAGATTTGTCTTGGTTTCGAGAAAGAACTATCCTTACACCAAAGAATGACACTGCTACAAGTATCAATAATATATTATTGGAAAAACTGCCAACTGAGACTGTATGTTACCAATCGGTGGATTCTGTGGTGAAAGTAGAAGATGTGGTTCACTACCCGGTAGAGTTTTTACACACGCTTAATCCTCCAAGCATTCCACCACACAATCTTTACCTTAAGGTTGGAGCTCCAATAATGTTGCTAAGAAACTTGGTACCACCTAAGCTTTGCAACGGCACTAGGCTACAAGTAAAAGCGTTGCACAAAAACGTCATAGAAGAAACAATATTTATTGGATGTGGCCAGGATGAAGTAGTCTTCATTCCACGTGTTCCCCTAATACCATCGGATTACCGTTTTCAGTTTAAAAGACTGCAGTTTCCTGTGAAGCCCTGCTTTGCTATGACAATAAATAAATCACAAGGGCAGTTTCTGAAAATGGCCGGCGTTGATCTGAGGGAAGACTGCTTCTCTCATGGCCTCTCATTATATGTTGCTTGCTCAAGGGTTAGCCCTTCGGAAAGTTTAACGATCCTTCAACCACAGGGTCTAACAAAGAACGTTGTCTACAAAGAAATTTTATAATTTACATTTGTGTTCCATCACATGATTTTCTAATTTTTGCAATGATGACCAATTAACTTACCGCTAAGTAATTAAGTAAATAACCGTAGCAAAGCACGGGTACTCGGCTAGATCATTATATAAGAGAAATTTGGACATTATTAAACACATAATATATGAAGTTGAATGGAATGAAATTAATTATACATTGCAGTTTCAAAGTTCGTCTCTATTGAGTGTCTTAAAACAAAACAATACAACTATAAAAATTGAGAGTAAATCACACTAATCAAAGAAAAATTAACTGAAATTCCCACCTTACATAAATTATGTTCAGATTCCATAGAAATATAATTTTGCTATTTTACCTATCAAAATATATTATTTTTTAGTCACTATCACATATTTTGTACGATTGAGGTAAATCGAATAAGATTTTAAATGAAATCTTACATAACTGCAGTGTAATACATTATCATTTCTTTTAAACAATCAGAAGGACTTAATAATAGGCCTATACTCTCTTATATTGAACGTTTAATAAAGATTGTGATACCCATTATCTCCCACATTTACTTCGTCGTAAAGATAAGTTTTTACTGTTGTTTCGCCTTCCTAAGCATAAAGATGTTTAAGTGAGATGTCTGTGTATAATTTGTTCCCTCCCGCTCACCTACCCGTGGGCAGCAACAGGTAATGACTCTATATCCAAATTTCTTTTTAATTATTGTGTTATTTCAATTATGGGAGCAGACCGCGTATATTAAGTCATTATAGTATAATGACCACGGCTAATATATTGTCCCATCAGGAACGCCACAAGGGTCTCTCCTCGGCCCGGTTTTGTTTTTATTCCTGTCATTATGCTTCCCGCTCCTGTTGCCAGTAGCAGATTACTTTTGGAGATAAATATCTGTTTCTTTCAGAACCCTACTTAAAAAAAGGAAAATATTCTATTATTAATTACTCTATAGTTAGTTTTATAGTTTCAGAATCTGTTTATCTTGGGAACTATTTGTGATAAATGTTGTTAGTAAAAAATAGATATTACAGTTAAAATAAAAAGCATTCATATAAGTATTAATGATTAAAAGCACAAAGTATTACACCAAGTTAAAACGGCTGACTTGAATAGTTAATCTCCCTTCTTCGTATGAAAAATAAAACATGAATCTAAGTCAGTTAAAACATACAGATTACTAATTTCAAATATTAATAACACCATTAGACTACCCCTGATCATAAGAAAACAGGCCAGTTGAATAAAACAAGCAATTCGGAAAAAATATAATCAAACCATTTCTTTTTTAAATGGCTTCAAGTAGACCCAATATAAATAAATCTCGGAGTTGTGCTTCGAGGGTGAGGGCTAAAATGTACTTCGAGAAGGTATGTTTTAGCGGTTTTTTTATTATATCTCTTTTGAGAATGAAAATATGGAAGAAACGGTCTCCATTAAAGT
The DNA here is from genome assembly GCA_035578905.1 of Stictocephala bisonia. Taxonomy (NCBI): domain Eukaryota; kingdom Metazoa; phylum Arthropoda; class Insecta; order Hemiptera; family Membracidae; genus Stictocephala; species Stictocephala bisonia. Next base: position 2,593,641 of record JAQJVL010000057.1, on the reverse strand, counting down.
TATAGAACATTAAATTCTGTATTATGAGAACTCATGTATTTAGACCGTTTCCGTCATGCAGGTCCTCAAAGTTTGAGACATTTTTTAGAATTATAAAAAATGTTCGTTTTAACATCCGTTTACGACAATATCTCCCAAAATAACCAAGTAATGATAAAAAAAGCTGAAATAAAAGCTGTAAACCAGTAAATTCTGTGTTGAATAGGACCAAAAGCATTGTTATCGCCTATTTCTGTTCAGTCGAAAGTCGAAGTTGGGCAGTGGCTGAAGTGTCTAAACACCCAATAGAAACCGCTGGTTTCTGCTGCATATTTCCTCAGCGTATTGTACATGATATACAATATCCTAAGTAATATGATAATAATAATAATAATTTATTTCCATCCATTTTTACAAATATAAAACAATAATACGGCTCGGAAAAAATACCTATCTGATCACTGCTGCTGATCAAATTCTGATTTTTATTCGTAAGTGTTTATTAAAACAGAATCAAAATATGATAAAGAATAAAATGGGTGGTATTAAATAAAAATGTAATTTTGATTTGAAAAACCATGAAGGGTATATAGGTCTAATACACGTTTAAAATGAAAACAAAATCCTATTTATTTTATAAACATATGCAAACGTTTATTTAAACTAAATTATTCAGCAATAAATTAATACTATTCACTTGAAAATAACTAATCAAAAAATACAATTCTCACTTGAGGTACGTACCAATCACTCAAAGCATCATTCGCCATGAATGTCTAATGTTGGCCACGTAACATGCAACAAATTAATACTATTCACTTGAAAATAACTAATCAAAAAATACAATTCTCACTTGAGGTACGTACCAATCACTCAAAGCATCATTCGCCATGAATGTGTAATGTTGGCCACGTAACATGCAACAAATTAATACTATTCACTTGAAAATAACTAATCAAAAAAATACAATTCTCACTTGAGGTACGTACCAATCACTCAAAGCATCATTCACCATGAATGCCTAATGTTGGCCACGTAACATACAACAAATTAATACGTGTATTTCTCGCTCAAGCCTTGAAACCACCACTGGAATTCATTCAACCTGAATGACGTAGATCTACTCTGTCCATGTCAAAAGATAACCACAGGCAAACGTCTCTCCGATTAATATTAGAACTAATCGCTTCTAATCCTCAAAACACCTTGACTTTTAAAGTATGCTGATTAGATACTTTGCCACTACAGAACTCCCGTTGGCGTTAAATAGATTGGTCAAATGTAACGAGAAGCAGAAAAGTACGTAAAAAAATGAGTCCTAAAAAGTACGTAACTAAAAGGTCCTTTTGGTCCTTAATCAGTTTTTGTTTCGTATAACATGGCACATAAACCACCTCGCTCTGGGTCTCTGGCAGACTTCAAGCACGCTGAGAAAAGAAGATGGGAACAACATAATGATGAGGACTTCCACGTCTCAATGCGTCAAAAGCTTTAAAGTGAAATAGGATTGCAAGGATTGGTACGTTTTGGGGCTATCTAGAGGCATCTGGACTGAACCAAAAGATATTATAAGCCATTTGTAAAGGATTGGAATTTAGGTTTTAAATGTATGGTGTAAGAAAAGAGGTGAGGTGAAAGTTCAACTCTTCGCATGATTCTTTCAATTGGGTTGTAAGTTGCCTTGTAGCATTTCGGAAATTCAATGAAATTTGATATAAAATATGATTGGCTAAATGATATCAGGGTTCCACAGTAATACCGTGAACACTGATAGTGCAAGTGTTAGTCGCTAAAGTCTTAGTACTCAAAGGAAAAGGAAAAAGAGAAATATCGGTAAATGGGGAAAGGTGTAAGTGTTATTAAACATGAAATATAATTTTATATCCAGATTGATACTAAATACAGTTAATCATGCAACGAGGTTTATGACGAATAATTAGTAGGTATGTAAAACAAATAATAACTACATTTTTAAAATACACTCCACGGTGATGGATTTGTTGCAAACAAGGTTTTCGGACGTGTTTGGTCGCTTGACGGGGCAGTTAGCGTGTTCCATGCTATGATTGACCTCCGATTAACCCGTAAGGGTAGAAATGTAAATCAATTTCAGCCAACGCTGCGTGTGTGTGCGTTTAGGAGCTCGTGCGTGCCTGGGTAGACTATCGTACTGCCATCTACACGCAGTTATATTAAAACAATGGGACCGCCAGGCTGCATGCTAACATGTCGTTGCCTGCTGATGACTTTATTCACGTCATCTTGCACGTTCACAGCTGATTGTGCATTTTCAACATTATTTGAGTGTTATGGCTGTTCTCAGAGAATATTTTTCACTCTACAGTCATTATTGTTAAATCCAAATTATGTTTCAGATGAATTACAATGTAGTTATGAATTTCAAAATTTCCTATAGTCTAAAAAATAAAACAGGGTGTCTAAGTTTAATGTCTATAAATGACAACAAATGAGCCATTTGAAAACTACTACACTTTCATACCAACAGATGTTTGAATATAATAGTTTTATATAAATAATTTAATAAGATTTGAATGTACATTGTTTAAAATCGTAGTTACAATTGGTAACTAGAGAATTCATTACTAGTCATATTATGACGAATTTCTGTCCTTCTGTCTTTAAAAATAAATTTTAAAAATCTCTTATCCTAACCTCTTTTTTCTATCCTGTAAAATTAATAAACTAGTTTTAGGGACTACTCGTTTTATAGTTTGTAAGTAGGTTCTTAGTTTTTATTTATTTAAAACTAAGTCACTGGTTGCCAAGATGTAGTTTAATATGGACTGGAATTGATATTAAAAGTGTAGGTAGATGACATAGTATAGTCTTTCATCCAACTAAGGGTTCATTGTCCTTAAATAAAACTCATTTGTAAATAAACCTATTCCCAGGGCAACAAACATATAAATTTATGTGGAACCTGAACCACAAAGTATTGGCCACATTTTTTTATGACAAACAAGTCCAATTTTCAGTTGGAACACTGCCTTTGATACTAAATTAAAAAAAAAATAATAATAATTGAAATAGACTTGACTTTTCCCTTAACTTATTTACTATTTATTAACTATTTAAACTTAACTATTAACTAACTAACTTAAAACTAAAAACTATTAACTATTTACATACATAAAAACCATTTACCTCTCATCCCTATTTCCCTAAAACTATGCGTCCAATGGACTTGAAATTTTGTATATAGGTTTATATTGGCCCCTAGAAACTCACTGAGAAAGGATTTTCCTCTCCGACCTCAGAACTCCATCCCACTGGCCTCCAAAATGCCCATGTTATTCTTATGGAGCTATATATACATATCAATATATACAGGGATCAATTCTTAGCCCCCTCCTATTTTTGATCTATGTAAACAAATTGGTTCATCACTGCAGAATGGGTCACTCGTGCAGTACGCTGATGACACGACTGTCTCTTTCTCAGAAAATTCAAATGAGCAATTGGAAGTGCGGGCATTTATTGAAATAAATAATTGCATTCAGCACTTCCAACAACTCAATCTTAATATCAATCCAGAAAAATCAGCATGTATGCAGTTTTGTCTGCGGGCGTCGGACTCGGAAGGAGGTCCGACGGTAATATTAAATGAAACTTAAATTAAAGACAACAATTCAACTAAATTCCTTGGAATGCACCTAGATCGAGGGCTGACTTGGAATGTCTACGTTGAAAATTTGTGTAAGAAGTTATCATCAGGCATTTATGCTTTGAGAAATTTAGCTAAATTCTGCCCAACTCAGTTACTGATGACGGCTTATTACGGTTTGATCTACCCTCATATTACCTATGGATTAGCGCTATGGGGAAGATGTTTAAACACTAACTTTGACAGAATATTTAGAATTCAAAAAATGGCCGTTAGAATCATCCTAAAATTGAATTTCAGAGAGTCGTGCAGGCCAAAATTCAAAGAGTTAAATCTGTTGACATTACCTTGCCTCTACATTCTTGAGATTGCTACATATGGTAGGTACAAGACTACTATCACAAGAGGCAGAGATATACATACATACGACACTAGAGGCAGGGACAACTACCGAACTGGTCAACATAGAACGGTAGTCTATGAACGGCTGCCTTCACAGATGGGCGTTCGTATAGTCAACAGGTTACCAGAATTTATCAAAAGTGCTACAACGCCCAAGGCATTCAAGAGTCGTCTCAAGAAGTTTCTTTCAAAACAAGCATTCTATAGTATAGACGAATTCTTTGCACATAACTAGGAGGGGGAAAATCAATAACATTATAACACAAGTGAAGTTGAAGAAGTTCAATTGGCGATGAGTGGGAATTTGGGTGTCTGTCAATATATGTATGTTTGAAAGGGTGAATTGTTAGAATGGATGGCAAATTATAAAAAAATTTGACTTTTGCAATACAATGTTTATAATTGTCCTAATGCAATAAAAGTTTTATTATTATTATTATTATTATATATATAATTTTTAACCTCACTTGCTAGTTGACATGGGCCTACAGGCCTATGCGTAAACTTTATTCAACGAATGAAGTACCGACCGTTGGCTCAGTGGAGATTCGAACCTTGGAACTTGCCCACCGCAGTCCGAAGACTTATCCACTGAGCCACCACGCCGGCAATAAATTGATTGATTTACTTTATTATCAGTTGTTGAATACAAACAAATTGAATACAATTGTGGTAGGCTAAACTTTCAAAATTAAAAATAATTGAGTACAGTCGTAAATTATACACAACAACAGATGTTCAAAATTGGGTATTAGATTAAATATATAATCTAAAACAAATAGTTTAAATTTATTTACTTTGAATAATTTTTTAGTGTTCTTGAATTTGTTGGAATTTAAGTATTCACTATAAACGTTTCTAAGAAATCCCTTACAAATTATTTGCATAGTCCCAATCAAACTCAATATTATAACCAGCAAAGCGAGCGGGTACAGCTAGTATTATATAAGGGATAAAATCAATTTGAACAATTATATTTAACTTGTTGGCTTGCTCCTTAAAAATTTACAATTGTATTGGACATTTAAACACCTAATGTTCTTTAGATTACATTGACATATTTCTGATAGCTATTATTAACTGTTTTACTACATTATTTTTAAGAAACAAACTGTAAATACTTACAACTTGATGTTTATGTGTCCGTACAAGCGTAACTTGTTGTTAATGATACTGGTAATAATAAAGGAAATTTGGCCAGCTGATTAATATTTACGAGATCCAACAATATCGGCTTTATTACCCGCTTTGATCAGCTGTTCTAAGTAATTAAGAGGTAACCAGCTGTTGCTATGAGAGACAGGTGGTGCGCTCATAATGAAGCGGTCAACTGGCCAACTACTTCGTAATTATTCTCATCAGAGACCGCCATGCCAGAGCGAAATTGATTGGAATTACGATTTTTCTATTTATGAAACCCGATTTGAATACAGTCTCGCCGCACCTCGCTGGAGCAGAGAAATTGTTTTAAATATAAAGACGTTATCGATCAACCGTGGAGCCCATCTTGATTGAAATACCGTCGTTTAACGGCCACTAATCATTTACTCGGAGCAGCCCTAACCTGTAATTTCACCTCCCGATTGGCCGATCCGTTCTTTACGAAATGTGGAATTCGCCCGAGCGTTCAGACGATAACGTGTGCCCCGTTTGCCTCACGCGGGCCGTTTGAAATATGCGCAAATTAAGTCTTCATCCTTTTTCAACCGGGTCTTGTTTCAGGTTGTAATCTTTTTGGTGACCCCCGGCGCGGTGAGTCTGACGCGCTCTATCGCTCATCATCCGGTAACGTCATCATTACGACGGGCCAGCTTGGCCGGCCCATGGTGGAAGGTTGGCCAGGCTCTCGCAGGGTCGTTTAACAGAACATATATATGGTCTAAACTACCACCAACAAGTTAATTACCAACCTAATGTAAGTTAAAGATGTTAAACATTTTATGTATTGAACATTTTATGATTCATTTTCATGCTTGATAACAGTCCACTTTCACTTCTTGATTTTGGATCTAAGCTGTCTTTTTTAACCTTTTCATTTGTACGATAGAGCCAAATAAATGTCCCCTTCAAGGTGTGTTTAGTATCTTATCTACCTTCATCATATTGCCATGGTAACAAGTTGCCAAGATTATTCTACTGATTATTTTTAGAACAGTAACTAGTTTTTCTTGTTCTGCTTGGTTTTGGCTTTCGGGCCTACCATGCGATTATTAGATTCAGTTATACCATTGATTTTGTACAAAAACAGATTTCCCATCCAATTTTAAATTTTGAGTCTCAAAATATCAGCTGTTTTTGTGGTTCTTTGTGGAGCGCTAGTGTAGTCCCATGTAAATGTAATGTAGTTTAAACCGGCTGTAGTGGCAGACCTCACTAACTAACAAAATTACTGACACAGATATTCCTGTTAAGTGGAATATATATTTTAGGTTTGATTTGTTTGTACTACTGAACAAAGTCAGATATGCTTTTTTAAATTAGTCGCAGCTGTTTTACTTACTAAGAATTTTCAGGTTTTGATCAAACCAATGTGAACTAATCAGTACAGTTGTATCCACAATATGTTATATTGTTATTTATCTATCATTGAGACATTGGTCAGCAGATGTGGGGAATGTGAGTTTGAATTATGTAATGATTGACCACTGGATCATAACAACTACATGTGTGTGAGCGAGTGGGTGGGTCTTTACGATAATGTATATATGTACGATATATATCTTCCCACCCACATACACGCCTTCAGTGGTGCTGAACCTCCCACCCAACTATACAAGTTGAGTATATATGGTCGGGAAGAGGAATTAGTGTAGTCTTTGTTACTCTCTAAGGTCTATTTATCTTTGTTTTGGGCTGAATATTTATTATTTTTTAACAATGTCCAACTATAATTCTGAGCCTAACAACAGGACCTACAGCCTCTCGTAAAATCCGAAACATTTAGTATTGGTATGTTGGTAAGATTGTCGCTAACTAACAAACCTGATCCACGTACGGATCCTGGCCACCACTCAACATGAAGACTTCAGACTTCTCCAGAAGTATCCGCGCTGATAGAAAGCATTTAGCTATCACTGAGGGCTGAGAACAGAACCTCTTTCACAACACAAAGTTTCTATCAGCCTAACACCCCAAGATGATACTAATTCCTAAGCTTCTTTTTTATGAAAACCAAAAACGTCTCCAGACTTAACTCCACTCTCAGTATTGTTTTATGCAGTGTTATTGATGTGATTCCAAACCTGTTTTAACTTCAGTTTCTTAAGTCCATGAATTCTCCATTTATCTCGCGCAAGCAGTTTTCAGAAATTACAACTCTTCTTTATTTATAAAGGACTTTATTGCAGAATTTTATTATACTTTGAAATGGCTTGTATGCCATAATTATGATTTTGTCAATGATACATTGTTATTAGTATAGCAAGTAGACACATATAATTTATAACGAAATATTGTTAAACCTGCTGGACATAATCGTTTGTTCGTCACAACATTTTCAATCACAGACTGACAAAAATCTATCGATTGAGACCTAATTATTGACTTTTCAATTTCGTAAAGTAAATATAAATGTATAGTTTACACTTAAACTTGACAAAAAACACACACTTAAATTTCGTTTGTCCAATTATTAAATAATTTATTTCTACTAAATTACAAGATGTGACACGATGTGGCTGGCTTGTGATAATTGGTTCCTCAACACGTCCACGACAGGTTTAATCTTGTAACAGCTGCCTCATCGTCTCCCACCAGCCATGTCATGCACGCTGCTGACCCCTGACGGCGGGATGGAGTACTACTCAGTTAATAAGTTAATTATGTAGTTAAGGTTGCTAATTGGCGAGCTTAGACGACAATAGATTATCTGATAGTCCACAACCAATCATTAGATGCCTTGGTCGATACTAGGCTCTCCTGCTAGGCTCTGTTTGTATTCAATAGACTAGTATTTGGCGTCACTTAGTGTACATCTTTATTTTTTTAATTTTTATTACTGAAGCAGGAAGGATATGAGAACTACATAACTAAACTAATAATTTCTGCGACAAATTTATTGCATTCGCACCAACCACCAATGTAATTTAAAGCTCTTTTTTTAAATTTAAAAAAATAAATAAATAGATATTTTATATTCAGTTATAATCTAACTAAACAAAATTCCCCAAAGATAAGATTAATTAATTCTAAAATTCAAAAATATGTTTTATTTACATCTATTATATACGGTAACATATTTCTAAGTCTATTTAGTTAAAATATTTACAGTACAAATAAACGTCACACAACAAAAATTTATTACAATATCAGCACAAAATGCACAAATATATTACAATACAAGTACAAAATATTATGGTGTTCGATTTCGTTTAACCACGCTCACCTGCCTCAGACCAGAAGGATTCACAAAAGAATCAGATCCTCAGATCCTCAGACCGTAGATTCTTTTGTGAATCCATCCCTCTGGTCTGAGGAAGGTGAGCGTGGTTCACCGAAATCGATCACCATAATATTCGTGCATTCTGTTCTTGTATTGTAATATTTTTGTGCATTTTGTGCTTATTTTGTGACGTTTGTGCTTATTTAAATTTGTGTTGTGTGACGTTTATTTGTACTGTATATGTACCAACACTTATTATGATAATTAAAAAACTATTTTAAAATATTTGTTTAGTAACGTTTTCTTTCAATAACTATCGACCAATTGCTCTCTTAATCGGTTTTTAAAAATTCTTGCTATCTAAAGTAACTAAGAAATGTTCACATAAGTTCAGCTACACTTTGTCACTTACTTACAGTAATTTTATAAAGAACTATACTCTTTTAAATTGCTGTCCATTAAGCGTTTAAAACCACAGCTATTCGCTTTTATGTTTTTAAAGATACAAATAAAGTTTTTATGGTTAATAGTATACATTTCGTGTAGCATTTTTGCTGGGTTATGGATCGATGTATATTTAGAAATAATAACGCGCAGGATGTAACACGTACAGTAGGCCTAGTTAGTTTATTTTCTCACCGATATTTTTTATTAAACCTTTGGGATCAGTGTCTTAATTTTCTGAGTTGTTTGGCAACTGAAGTGTATCTGTGTAATTAAATAGAATTATTACACTTAATTGAATGAATGCGCATCTAAATGTCTTCATTTCCTCTACGGCCAGGCTCAGCAGTTTCTATAAGTAGACTTACTTATTCTTTAGGATGTTTACGAAACTGTTTCACGGTCGTTTACCAGGCAATTTTCCTAATTTGTCCTTGTTATACTCGGTCATTAACTTTTATTTGATGTGTCCTACTATTAAAAGTAGTGACAATTAAGGTTAGTCCTATTGGTGTGTAGTTTTAAAATAGTTTGGGGTTATGCCATGGAGATTTATTTGTGAGACAAGATGATTTTTCAAATTATGAAATAGTTTTAGGTTAGCATATATTCTGATGCAGATTTTCTGCATGTTAGAATAGTTTAAGGCACAAAATCTAGAAAAAAATGATGGTAAATACATCGCATGACATCACACGGGCGAAGGGACAATTGACTGGAACGAAAAACAACAAATAAACACACACCTACCTATTTTCACTCCCCTGGGCACGATTCGCGATGAATTTTAGTTGAAAGCTTCCATGTGATTGGAAGGTTTAGTTACCAATAATTAATAAAATAATCAAACCAGCTGATCCCCATGTGACGTCACAGTCTACAGCGCAGCCTCGTCGTGATACCTACCGTCTGTCGTTCTAATTACCGCAGTTAAAAGTTAATTATACGTAGATTACTCAATGTAGCAGGTGTTTTGTTCAGTTGTGAAATAGTTTTAGGTTAGTTTAGGAGACTCTTTATTGTGGCAGCTTACATAAGACTAGAGTAGTTTTCAGGTTATCAGGATGAATTTTATGCCAGCTAACCTACTACTAGGCCTATTTTGGATAGGTAACATCATTGATTTTATAAACAAATAGATTTCCCATCCAATGTTAAATTTTGAGTCTCAAAATATCAGCTGTTTTTGTGGTCCATTGTGGAGCGCTAGTGTAGTCCCATGTAAATGTAATGTAGTTTAAACCAGCTGTAGTTGTGGGCCACACAAACTAACAAAATTACTGCCACAAATATTCCTATTAGATGGTTTATCTATTGTAGGTGTATATAATCAATGGTAACATGCAGTCTTTGCTGCTTCTGTCGGATATTGCTCCTTTTTTCAAAAGTTCATATTTATTTACTTCTTATTCTAACACAAATTTGTTGCTAGTAGTTTTACAACTATCTCTTTGCTAACATATTTTAAATAATTCAAATAAATTGTGGCTAAAATGACAACACAACTAGTACCTTAACTGACCATGATAAGTTATAAGTATGATTCTGTTGTCTGTTCATAAGATTAATTTTTACTCCCGTAACATGGAGATGCGATGCATATTATGTATAAGAACGCTGTGGACGGAAGGTCATAAATGCAAACTTTATAATTAATTACCAATTTGTGTTCATATATCTTACTCCAAGAGATCTCACGTCCGTTAGGTTGATATTGAACTCCATAATTTAACGTTAATAATTCTCGTACAAAGCAATTCAAAGTAATTTAAAACTGTAACACAGTCCGGCGCGGAGAGTAATCAAAGCACAGGAAACGGATCCTCCAACACAAGAGTTATTGACTACCACAACTACCAACCGTGGAAAATAACTAACTTTAATGCTGTGCAGTTGGCAGGCTTGGGACATAGACACTTCCAAAAAGAAGATTCACTTTTAATAGTAAAATAAATATTATTGTATGACTGAAATAAAAAATTTAATTTGAACCACAACAGTAGTTGTTGAAATGATTGAAATGTAATAAAATGTTGTTTATATTTGTAGATATCTTAAAAAGATCGAAGTGTTTGCTAAAGATAAACAGCGTTGGTCTTTTACATTTCGTATAGTTCACCTAGCAAACAGGCTATACTCAGGACTTCGTACTAGAAGTGAAGTAATTTAGTTGTTGAAGTTGTAGAGGGTCTAAAATATAACCAAATTATTTAACATATATATATATATATATATATATATATATATATATATATATATATATATATATATATATATATATATAAAATAGCAGATTGACAACAAAATTAAAAATACCTCTATAAAGTTGAATAATATAAACAATGAAATGTATGTTTATTCAAAGAACTTAATTTAATACCCACTTTATAAATACGCATTACAAAGTGTACAAATAATAAAAATAAATTGTATTACTAAGGACATTGACAAATTGAAATAAATAACTAATTATTCTACTGGTTTTTTTTTCACTTAAAAAGTTTCAAAAAGATCTAAAACTTCTTCTTCAAACTTCTTCAAAATAGTCCTGTTTATATTTTATCGCTAATACCATTGGTTTTATTACACAGAAAATTCTGGAGAGATTAAAATTCTAAAATTGATAAAACTTATCGAAAACGCTCTTTTCGACCACTTACTAAAGTATAAATGCCATACATTAACGGATTTTTTTGTAAAACGGATAGAAGTGTAAATTTTATGCACAGTAAAAACCGGTTAAAATTCCAGTACATTTTTTTGTTCAAACTAGGATAAACATTAATAAAACGTATACAAAAATTTAAAGGCACGTGTCGTACAATTTAAGGATAAAAACAGTGGTGTGATTTGATTGTTCTTTGATTGTTCTTTGATCGTTCTTTGATCGTTCTTTGCTCGTTCATTGATCGTTCTTTGATTGTTCTTTGATTGTTCTTTGATTGTTCTTTGATTGTTCTTTGATCGTTCTTTTAGTTTCTTCGTAAACAACCTTAAAAATCGGGTACACATAATTTCTGAAAGTAACTATACTAATATAACACCCTTCAGGCATGAAAGAGAGTCCCTTTCTTATCCTGGCATGATAATCCTATACAGAAGCACTCGATCGTCCACTGTCTGGGGAACGTACGTCAACGTAAGGTCGAACGTAACGATCCCTCCTCCACGTCGACTCGACTATAATTTGCCTCTCAGACCGGGTTTTTAAAATTCAATCACGCCACCTCGAAATGTTGTGCCCCTCCATAATAACTTATTTTGTAGAGAGCCTGCTCTATAATTTGGGGTTAGTGATGTTTAACATATAATAGCCGGTGTGCAGGCGACTCGTAGTAGGCATGGAAAACAAACAGCCGAACGCCGCTCGCTGCGCTCTGATCTGACGGCTTTCAGGTCTCCATCAAACATATGATTGGAGAATGATATGATCGGTGTTAATGACACCCTGGACTGCAATCATTACTAGCAGGGTGAACGCCAGTAAAATTACCTAGCCTGTTAAACTAGATGCCGGTTAATCACGATTACTCATAATACAGTACGTAACTTAACCGATTACAGACTGAGGTATAATAGGCTTCAATATATCACAGACTGATTCGTTACACAAGTTTTTGGTTTTAATAAAGTATTGATAAAAATTAAAATATTTATTGATCCGATTAGTGAGATGGCACCTAGTTGTATAAATTGGCCAATAAATTAACAATTATTTTAAACAAAATGACACAGTTACTTAAACAAAATATTAAGGTTACTCGTGATTATTTGAAAATATTTTAAGGTATAGAGGTAATTTTTATTCCATTGAATATCGATGTGAAATAAGCTATTTTTGTTAATTAATGTTCTTTTAAGTTCAATATGCGCGCTGGTGTAAAACTATATTCGTGGATTCCGTAAAAATTGCAATTTTTCATGAAATACGTTACAATATTTAAAAAGAACCTTTTACATTTCAAAGCACAACTAACATCCTAATTGTACACAACCTGATATGATGTAAACTGCTTTATACCGAAAAAAGAATGCTGACACAGAGGATGTTTATTAGATACTTAAATATTCTAATTAGATTCATATAAAAAAGGATGCATATAAAAAATCTTTTCCACCAGACTTCTCTACAACAGAGTATATAATATAAAGATCGTAATCAAAGTTATACATTTTATAAGAATCACAACGAGACGACCCCTACTGGAAGCCGAGAAAACGTTCTTTCAGGAAATTAATAAGAACGTTTTACTTGAAAAGTTAAAATTCTGAAATTTATGAAACTTATACAAAACATCCTTTTAACCATTTACTGAAATATAAATGCGATAAGTTAATGCGTTTTGAGTAATAAAAGTGTAAAGTTTATGTACAGTGAAAACTAGTTCAAATTCCGGTAATTTTTGTTCGAACTAGAATAAAAATTACTAAAACTTATTTTATAATAAACTCAAATAAAACTGGCGGTTTAAGGTCAACATTAATTGACTGTTGGTATTGCGCCTTCTGCTTTGTTGTTGTTTACAATTCAAAATAACCCTACTTAACAAAATTAAACTCTGTTGTTGCTTGTAACACAGCAATTTATGGCATAGCAATGATTAGCCTACCTGTAAAGATAAAACTATTTATAAATAATAATTGTTTTATAAATAATTATAAAATTATAAAAACAAATAAACAAAATTATAAATGAAAGTTTATCAACTTGTTTTGGTCTAACTGTAAACAATTTGTTGCTTCAAAATAAAAACATTACACAAATATCAGATTCATTGTTGATGGCCTGCGAACAGCGCATGTGCGACAGAATTTGTCCCCCGCCACGCACTGTCAGTCATATGTTCTTAGTACAGTCAATGACTACAAATACACTAAGACGAAAAGTTCTTATGGGAATTTTTCAGACAAGCGGGAGGGAAGCTTACGCAAACAGCCGCTACGAGCGCTGCTCCGAAAGACAGGGAGCAGGCGGGCGAGCGCTCGTGCCTCCTAGTGGCCGTTTGCGTAAAGTCGAGTTTCTACCTGGACGACTGGTCTGAAATTTTAACATGGCTACTTTTCGTCTTAGTGTATTTGTAGTCATTGGTACAGTCACTACTAGAAGCATGGATCTGTCATAACAACAATGATTTCTACCGTGTTTACTTTGAATCTGCTATTGTGTTGTTTAATCAATTGAGTTGTATTGAAGTATTCTTAATGGTTTAAATGTTAGAGTAACTGTCAGTTCCATCAAACTTAATTAAATTAGTTCTAACCATAGTTAAAATATTTTACCATAATTTATATAATATATTTTGTACATGACTGTACCTAGCAGCTCACTGCCGCTGGAGGGGAACTGTGGTGGGTGAAGTAAACATTATCTGTCCTCTTACGCCATTTAGTTTGCGTTTATGAACTACAAATAATGCCAGCTGGTTTATTTTAAACCTGACCTTGACCCGACAATTCTATTTGAGTCTATATTTATAAAAGAGGATGTTTGTATATATATATATATATATATGTTTGAAGTTTATGCGCTGCCAAACCATCCAACCGATCGCCATGAAACTTTAGGATGTTGTCCTGTATACTCCCGAGAGGGTTTCTGTGAAGTTTGATTCAGATCCATCCACAGGGTCCCGCCCCACGGGCTCCTAAAGATCCCATGTTATTCAAATGGAGAATCTGAATTGTTTACAAAAAACATATGACTGTGTGGTTTAATGTAGTTTCACATGCCATAAGCAGATTGAAGTTCTCACAACAACAGTACTGTATATGTTTTGATTTATTGTAGTTCTACATTTCACCTTGAGAGTGTAGCACACACTACTTTTACTTGATCAGGTGATCTGTATTTGGTGTTAACCTTTTTTCCTCGGTAATCAAAACATGTGGTGAAACGTGAAAATAAAAAATAAATAATTATTTGTTTTGCAGTTTACTTTTTATGACATGCCTCCTAAAAAATCTAATATTGGTAGAAGAAGCAAAAATGCTCGAATTCTTTCACCTATTAGGTTCTAAATCAAACTCAATATTATGACCGGCGAAGCGGGCGGGTACAGCTAGTTTATTATATAATGCGTCATTCATCACATAAAATTAAACGAAGAAAACAGCAGTGAGCTAAACAAATTGATAGTTGTCATAGCTCTCTTAGTTCCGTAGTAAACAACCATCAAACTTGGGTACACATAATGTCTGCGTGGACATTCATTACTCCTAGGACTGTAATGATGGAAATTAGTATTTAGAATGTATCTTGTCTGCACTTTTCTCAATGAGAAAATTCAAATAATATTAGTAAAAATTACAATGGAAAGAGTTGCTTAGAATGTTCAGTATATTTTTTTCGAACTTCACCGCCTCTCCCCTCGGTCGGACAGACCTCCATGTCCATGGTTCTAGCACTCACCTGGGCTTCAAACATTGGCAGTGTCACTTTATATTTAATTTTTTACCATCAATATAGTATAGTGTTCTTAAATAAAATTACAAACATAACACGTTGAAATACATAGTCGATACCAACATTTACTTGTATGACTTGTAGCTCGATGGATAACAATTTATGGTCCCTCAAGTCTTTAATTCAAAGACGACTACTATAATACATCTAATAAATGGAAGTAATAAAATATAGACTATAAAATGAATGACGTCACAGTCAAAGTTCCAACCTACAAAGCTTATCAGCGGAGTGTTAAAAATTGTCAGTCGTTGGTGCAGGTTTACAATTTTATTAAGTTCCTAAATATCTTGAAATTAAGCTTCCTCACGTAAACATTAAAGTAGAAATATTAGATGTAGATTAAGTTAAATTTTATCTAAATTATTAATATGTTGCTCTCCCAAATTTATAATTGTTCACTCTAGTTTCCACATAATACCAACTGTCGTGGCAGAAATTCCCACTAAGAATACGCAAGATAGATTACTCCCCAGGGGAACATTAGCTTTTCGTTTCATTTTAACGTGAATTCTTCCTTTGAAGTTGTTCCAGCCACATTATAAATATAATGGAATTCAAACCACATTGAATAATAACTATAATTAATTACCCTTTATTAATTTTGTATTTAAACATTATGTAAAACTGAATAAAGGGTACTTAATGATAGTTTTTATTCAATTTATTACACTAGTAGCCCTTACTCGTGAACCAACTTATACATTCAAACCACCTTATTTCGGATTTCTTGAAGAGTTTGAAACCTCTTACCAATAATGTATTTGGAGATTGAGTTGATTTCTGAGGCACCAAAAACAGTTTTAAAATTTGAATTAAACTGTCATAGAATGTTTGTTAAATTTGTATAGAACTTATAAACAACTATCGTAAATACCTATTTCGCTACCAAACCTCCATGGAAAATACATTCTGAATATTTTCTTTAATGGTTCCTTTTAGAAGGAAACATTTTTTGTACTAAACGGAGTTGAACAATTAATTAGACGCCCACGCAAATGTGAGTATATTTATGACCACGATAGGTTGATCTATTTATCAACTGTTTTCAACTATTTATTAACGCTAGGAAGAGCATTTTTATTCCTCCTACTTTTTTTAAATTTGATAGAGTGGTTTGATCCACGTAAGGTCAGCTCTGTCTAATGTTATTGCCTTTTTTGATAGTGGTTTGATCCCCGTTAGGTCAACTCTGTATAATGTTATTGCTTTTTTTGATACAGTGGTTTGATCCACGTAAGGTCAGCTCTGTCTAATGTTATTGCCTTTTTTGATAGACAGGTTTGATCCACGTAAGGTCAGCTCTGTCTAATGTTATTGCCTTTTTTGATAGAGTGGTTTGATCCACATAAGGTTAGCTCTGTCTAATGCTATTGCCTTTTTTGATAGAGTGGTTTGATCCACGTAAAGTCAGCTCTGTCTAATGTTACTGCTTTTTTTGATAGAGTGGTTTGATCCACATTAGGTCAGCTCTGTCTAATGTTATTGCCTTTTGTGATAGAGTGGTTTGATCCACGTAAGGTCAGCTCTGTCTAATGTTATTGCCTTTTTTTATAGAGTGTTTTGATCCACGTAAGGTCAGCTCTGTCTAATGTTATTGCCTTTTTTGATAGAGTGGTTTGATCCACGTAAGGTCAGCTCTGTCTAATGTTATTGCCTTTTTTGAGGAATCCTCCGGTGTACAGTTTTAAAATATGCTCGACAAGAGCATCAAATTACAGTTTTAATTGTTCACAAATAAATTGTAAGGAAAAAGAAAAATAGTAGATCCAAATAGGAGCACATAAAGACGCTTCTGCAGTTAAGGTGTAGTGCGCATGGGGGGGGGTTTGGGGCGAAGCCCCGATGGGCCAAGGGGAGTGACGTACTACGCCTTAACCACAAAGGTTAAGATTTACCTTTAGGTAAACTTAAGTTACAAAATAAAGTTTTTGTCAGACTCACCCACCCGTACATGTACAGTGGTAGTCATTCTATTCTAATCTTTCTGTGCCTTTATTTGAATATACATTTTCTTCTTCCTTAAAATTTATATGTAAATAAGTAAACATCCTGTCGAACATATTTTAAAACGACAGACCCGAAGATTCCCCCAAAATATTAGGTACGAAGTAGTCTTTATATTTGGAGAATGAGGATACTAGCTCATATGATATTTTGACTGTTGTATCTGAATGAAGCCTCAGGAGAATAATAATTTTAACTTGACACGCTACTTAATGATGTCAGTATTAAATACTACATTTTCAATAAGACTGTTTTTTCTCAAAATATTTGGGAAATCAAAAGTTTTTTGTTTCAAATTACATGATGAGTTATTTGTGCATACATGGCGACTAAATAAAAGGTTTGTAAATACTTAGCGAAGTAACTCAATGGAACAAATTTTAACAGAATCAAATTTCTCACGATTTTTTTGCAATAGTATATTTCATAACAAGAGTGGAAAGTGGGGTTTTGCATGTTCGAGACCATATGTTTGAAGTGCGAGACTTGTCGAGCACTTCAAATGGTCGAGAACATACAAAACACTTTCACTCGAGTTTTGAACGATACTTTTCACTACACTACGGAATAAAAGCTCATTTTTGGAATGTTAACTGTTTATTAAATTAGAAACATGTTTTAAAAACAGGTGTTGTTGACTGTGGAAAATTTTCGGTTGTAAACAATGTTACTTTGGGTAGTAAACAATAGACAGCTGTTGAAAATATGCTGTTTCGCAGGTTGTAAACACATAACGAAAACAGCTGAACTCATAGTAGTGTAGTGAAAAATATTCTGTACTCACATTTTAAAAGTATTTGGAAGTGAAACAATTTAGAAATTTAAAGGTGCTCTTCATCAGAAATTTCTTTACATCTAACAGATTTTGTTGCTAATTATCTCTATGTGTTGGTTTCAAATAAAATTGATTAACAAATAATCTGATTCACTAAAGACTCTCTTTGTGGATTCTTTTGTCTGTATAGCTAGACAGTGGTGATCGTGTGTTAACTCCATCGATCATATAGACCTAAGCCTAATTTATCAAATTAATGACCGCTTTCTTGTTCTTATAGTTTACTATAATTCATTTGTGGGGACATTGTGTAAATTATTCTCCTTTTCGTATCCACTTTTGGTACGTGCAATAAGTTTAGTATTCCACTTGAAAACCAGGTAAAATCCTTAGGGATTGGGCTTGTACAAATTAAGCAAATTTCGAAATGCAAGTGGCTTCTGCAGAAGCAGTGGAGCTCTCAGTCTGGGGCTATCTACATATTTGAATTATCGCTGCAGTATTTAATTGGCTTGAAACTCGCCGAAAAAGTTGAAGAAATACGATTACAAGAATGAGACCAAACGGGTTTTATCTACAATCTCGGTCATAATTAACTTACACAGTTGTAATGCACAGGTGTAAAACTCTACAGGATCAAGCAACAAAGATGTAGACGAGCTAAAAGTTTTAAACAATTTATTAATTTGTGGTTATTAACTGTTGATCTTAACAACACTTGAATAAATTGTAATACTTCACGTTGTATTTATTCGCAATCAAAATCAGATAATTTTATAATAATAAACAAATATATAAAAACCATTAATGATGCGAACATTTATAAACTTGGAATTTACTTCCAATAGGTTGAGCCAGCGCACGATGTCATTATTTAAATTGCAGTTGTTATCTGTCCACTTCGTGTTCCAAGACCTCCCATGTTTCCAAGTTCTAACTTTTTTTAGTTGCTCCAAGTTCCTTTTAGATCAATTTAAGTTGTTATATGTTCATTTTAACTTATCTAAAGTTGACTTTTAGTCGTTCTGTGTTAAAAGTCAAAGCTATTTTAAATTCAGAGGAAGTTAATTTGACATGTTGATTCAGTTTAGTTTCCGCTAATTCCTGTAGGTCCCAAATTTCTAGTTTATATTTCGTAAGTTCTAAGTATCAAGTTCATTGGTCTTATATTTTCATTGGGAACGTGGATTAAGCTTCCATTGGACCATAGCTTATGAAGCTGACCTGAACCCATCCACCAGTACATGTAGGCCTACTAGGATCTTCCGAGAAAGCTTTACTGTCTTGCTGTGGGTTTTGGATTTTATCTGGTCAATACTACAATATAATTTGCTGGTTTATATGTGCTCAAATGTTGACTGAAAAAATAGCGAAAATAATTTATAAAAATGTTGTCTCAAATTACGCAAAAGTTCGATTATGATATAGTAAGGCCAAAAAACAAACGTTTATTAATTTATAAACTGGTTACACCTATTTAAATATGCGAAACCCATAAATATTCTAGTATTACAAATTAATGCATTCTATGACATCCTTTATAGGCCTACTTGTAAAACGAGTATTTCTCAATTATCTATCGCTTAGAGAGATAATAATCTACAAATATGTTTGTTATTTCCGTGTATTAATGTTCTTTAAATGTTATGTTTATAAAGTTAATTTTAAGAAAATTTAGGAGTAGGCCTACCCTTTACTTATTAACTTTAAAAAAATGATAGCTTGATATCTACAGAGCTTACAAGTGCTAAAGTAAATATTGCTATAAGAAAAAAACATAACAAAACAAAATAAATGGTACCAGATATAAATAACTGGCTCAAACTTTCCCCCTTTCCCTTTGCTCTGTCAGATTGTTTACTAAAAACATATGTTCAATTAATTAAATTTCTAAGGAATTTACAGACGAAACACTTAGTTTAATTAAATAAAAGTGTGAACAAAATATTTTTTTAAACAGCTGTTCAATTAACCATATAGCCAGATTTTATGTAAACAACCTTCAACAACTTGAGTTGTGGATTCCGGCCTACGGCCTCCATCCCCAACTTAGTGGGGTGGTAACTAATAAATGAAATATACGATAAATCTTTACTGGAAATTTTATCGCAATCGTTAAAACGAAGCATGTATTTTGAAATGTTTTTGCCTATACACAACTCAAAAACTATTTAAGGTATGGACATGTGGTTTTTACTAAAATGTTTTAAATTGTATTTTACGTATTTCCTGATAATTTAATCAAAATCGTTACAGCAGTTTTCGAGAAAATTTCAGTTTTGTATGTTTTTGCCCATAAAAAAAGTAAGTAAAAGTTCAAAAAAGTAAAAAAGAAAAAATAGTCTGGAGATATTGGCTACATACACCTACATACCAAATGTCTGACAGACATACAACGGACAGACATTTTTAGACCAACTTGTAAACAATTTCTTGGACGATCTCAATACTTTCTCTATGCTAACGCAGAGCCTGAGGAAATAATTTAAATATATAATGATAACTAATTACTCATTTATCGTATAGCTATAACCGTCAGTTCTCTGATGACGTTTAGTGATAATAATCGAAACGTCACATTACATGTATTAACTGGCTGAAACATCGACCCTAAATTGGGTCAGGATAAACGGGGCCTTTTGTAGTGAAGCACCTTGGCATTCGTAAAAATTTATTAATAGAGACGTTAACCACTTCAGAAAGTGGCCATTATTAATTTTCCGTGCGCGGCCATTTCAATCCGATGCCGATTAAGTTGTTACCACGATAAACAAATGAGCTCGATCTCCCCGGATAGCGATTTATGATAATTAATTATAGCCCTAAAGGATAGATAATTATTTTCCAGTGTGTAAAATGTAAATTGCTTGTCCGTAGGCGGCCGACAAGATGGCGGTGTGGTGCGGTAAGATGACAGCTGGTCGTGTGTTTGACCAGTAGTGCCAACCGGTGGAACCAGATATCGGATACGAGAGGTCATATGTGAATGAATGTATAATTAGTGAAAGTGGTTATTAAATTCGCAATAAATATAAGTAATTTCCTTTGTAATAATGAATGTAAATTAGAATCTAGTTTAATATAATAATTTAATGGATATAAATATTGTTCTTTAATAATAAAATTGTAATCTGCAACAATACGTGATAGATATAACTATACTTTATTTACACATATTCATTACTGATCAGTATTTAATAATTATTACTAAGCAGCTATATAAGAAACTACAACCACTCTCTATAAAGATTGTAATCATATATGTTTAGAATTACATGTAGTCTACAATTATAAACGCACAACAGGAGTGGCCTAAGGCAGTAGCTTGCCACTCCGTCTACCCAGGTTCCATTCCCGGTATGACTGAGAAGTTTTTACCCCTGTAATACTCCCTTGGTTCTGAAGTCACGTTTAAAATATGATCTAACGAGAAAAAATAAGGTTGTCTTTCCAGGTATAGAGAAATGTTTCTTATTTAATTGGTTATCTCTCTCTACTAAAAGCTATATGGCAAATCGATGTTCCCAATAAAAATATAAAACCACAGAACTTGTTACTTATAACACACGAAACAGAAACTATTAATTGGGGAACTAAACTGAATTATAAAATGTCAAATGAACTTAAAATAACTTGGACTCTTAACATGGAACACCTAATACTTACCTTGTAGAAGTTATAATGAACATAAGGAAACTTAAATTGAACTTAAGAAACTTGGAGTGAGTAAAAGAATTTGGAACTTAGAAATGCGGAAGACCTAGGAAAATCTGGTTTTAGAACATAAAATAGACAGAAAACAACAATTTAACATCTACGGCAATGTGCGCTACCCATTTGGAAATAAATGTGCCTATAAGTTTCTGAATTTTCAGACCATAAATGGCTTTTCAATAATTGTTCCTTTTTTTCAATTCGTTCGAAAAATACCAAACAAACTACCCCAACAGATAGTTTCTTTTGCGTTCCGGGAAATCTATTTCCTTAGTACGGTGAAAGAAATGTTATCCCATATTTTTACGATTGTGTCTAGACAACCGGCGTCCTGTAGCACACGGTACTGCGATACGGTGATCTGGGGTAGAAGATGTTTGGAAAAACGACAAGGTAATAATGTAGGTATAGTCTTGAAGGATCTCTCTAACTAACGTTTAGGAATTTCGTGAACGATCGCCGGAGGGTGTTTACAGATTAAATTAAATTAAAGATCTCCGGATTTCGACTGGGAAACACCTGATACGTTACGTGATTACGAAACGTTTCATAGAAATTCTACAAAAAGTTGATTTGTGTGATGTAACTATCCCTTTAAAACTTCGTTATTCTTAGACGCACGTTCTGTTATATAAATCAGTTGACATTCGATGAACACCTCGTTTACGATTGAAGTGTAGGTGAGTTCACAAAGGAAAAGAAACATAAATATGGCTCCAGTGAATGCCTCGGTGGCATTTAGAAATATATTGCAACACAGAGAAGGAGGGAACAGAGGTCGCATCCTCTAGTCCACTGAATGTGTGTCGAGTTAGTGTGCCGAGTAGTTATTTCTCTACTTTGCTATGCAATGATAGGGCCAATACCTTGTCAGTCCCTCTTTGTTACCTCCAAATCCTCAAAGATTAACGAAGTAATTATTACAACTTCAGGTGCATAAAGATAGGCTATATATATATATATATATATATATATATATATATATATATATATATATATATATATATATATATATCAGTTGTAACTGCGTCTGAAGCGTTCACTGCAGCCATTGAAAAAGTAACGCCTGAATAATTTTCTCTGTGATTGCAGCTATTGTACATTTCAATAAATCTGTAGTAATAATTACTACGTTGATCCTTAAGGATTTGAAGGGGAACAAAGGGATGGAGTGACAACAGTGCTGGTCTTGCCATTCACGCGGCGAACTGAATAAATAACTACTCGACACCTCAAATCCATCACAGACAAGAAAGAAACAGGGGTCGTATCCAATGGGTCTCGAGTTAGAAACTTGTGGTGTCAAGTAGTTAGCTTTTTTTACGGATTGCAAGGCCAGAACCATTGTCAGGCCTTACTTTCTTCCTCTGCAAATCTTCAAGGATAAAAGAAATAATAATTACTAGATATTTATAGACTGACATTATCAAATATATTTCAACGGCCACTGGGAGGTTGAAAGGCTGCCACTGGGTTCTAGCTGCGGCTATAAGAAAATAATCTCTGTTCCTTTCTTTTCTGTACATCCACTCAACACACGATTGGAGGCGACCACTGTGTCTTTCTTCTCTGTATTGAGTTTCAGTAAGTCGTATGTATTTCTAGCTCGTTTACAAGCAAATCTGTTGGCTCAAAGTAAAAAACAAAGTGTGTGAATTTAAAAACTGTTCGCATGCTAACAACAGAAAGAAACAACAACTGTGCTGTGAACAACAGCAATGTTCGTAATAACAATTGTACAGCATTAAACACATGTAACAGTTTTATCACTACACACATGACTAGTGAGTGAATATTGACCCACCCACCCACCTTTACGTTTACAACAACCGTGCTGTGAACAACATCAATGTTCGTAATAACAGTTGTACAGCATTAAACATTTGTAACAGTTTTATCATGACATAGGCCTACATGACTCTCTGTCAAGTTCTTATTTTTCACTTATGTCTAGTTGACCCGTCGTCTTTACTCACGTTTGTTAGTTTAACTCGGGCATGACGGTAATCTAGGGTAGACGAAGTTTGGAACAATCAGTAGGTAAAAATGGATATATAGCCTTAAGGATCTCTAACTTGGCTCTAACAGGTTTTTTATTAACTAAGTATATGTAAGGAATTACTGTATCAAATATCTAAGGATCAATTCATGAAGGATGCAAGGATTCATGAAGGATAAGACGATGCAGCGTCCTTTCATCATGCTTTATCGTTCTTTTCTTATTCATACTTCTGCTGTAGTCAGCTTCCATCGAACTCTGATGAACTATTTATACATGGCCCACCTCCTGCTGACAACGTCATTGTGGACTGCCCAAGGTATGATTCCAGGGAGATTACACGGGCCATCCTTATGGTAATTGAGCTCTTATTATCCCAGTACAGCGGAGACCACGATCGTCTTGTAGGCCGATCTGATTGTCCACCGCCTCAAGCCTCAGGTTGATTATGTCATTAATAATGGTCCGTTAAGCAACTACTAAGATTTTGAACTACCTAATTTTACCCTTTGTGCTGCTTGTCCATCATTACAGATGCTATTGAATATATTTTTGTCTGAGTTCAGACTAATAGTGGGCTACGTTGGTGTAGTGTAGACACTAATTTTTAATATCAGAAATTCTTAATTATTCTACTAGGTGATTAGTGGTTTCAAATATGTACGAAAACGCTACAAACAGTCCGTATAGTAATGGAAGATGAACATACTTTGCAAATATTTAACGGACTTGAATATTTTACGCAATATTGATAGTATTTTTGATTCTCGATCCTAAAGTTCGCTTTGAAGGCTGAATTCATCATCTGGGGCTAGTAGACAAGGAAGAGAGGGAAACATACAAACCGAAAATCTCTTATTAAAAGGATAAATAACCTCTCAAGGATTAGATAATATAGATTAAACACAGGCAATATTATACATAGTTGGTGATTTTGATGATCGCATCAAGAGGTACAAACTCTAACCTCTCCTTAAAATACTGAAGGAGCTGAATTTTCCTTTGAATTGATTATTGGCTTAAAAAATAAACAAAAGCTTGTATTATTTGATTTAATAAATCAAATAATAAAACAAAAATAGTTGGATTCATTATTTTAAATCTGAGACTTTTAGCTATGATTATACTCGTATTATTAATCTGTGTGCTTGTAAAATCGATACTTTTAGTCACCTGTATCGAGACATTCATTTAGTCGAATCAGCTGTCAATTTTTGTATCAAATGTATTCGAGCACATGCACCGTTTCACGCTGCAGACTCTCAGGAATCATGAAACTGCGGACCTTGGTTTTGATGTGATTTTGCATTTTTAAGCGTATCTAGCTCATATTCGAGTCTATGATCTATTTGGATTCAGTTCATGAGATCTTTGACACAGACAACCCTTGGTGTTCTAGCTATTATATGTACAAATATCTCGCTCTTTGTATTGAAACAAAAAAAATCCAAACAATCTAATGAAACATCACAGTGTATTAGTAGGTTGATGACCTATGTTTGGAGAGCCTCTTGAAACGGACCATCATCCTTTAAATTTTTGAGCATGATATGTAATTTTAGGAGAGCATTTTGTAAAAAACACGTCGCCAGCATCTTTGATAGTATACATATATTTAAGAAAAATCACGAGAAACAACATCACGAATACAAAAGACAGTATCAAGAACATAATGAATTTGTGGAAGAACTTCTCATACGTTTTCTAAGGGAGCTTTATTTCACGAAAACCACAGTTATTTCAAAACTTAGGCCTACTAAAGCTATAATATGGTTGTACTTGAAGAAATCGTCACATCAGACGTAACGTAACATAAATGTTGTACATTTTAAAGGGAGTATGAGAGATCATAAAAATGTGATTTGAATGTGGATGAACTAAGTATTTTGGTTATTAATTAGGATCAACTTCCACTGAAAGAGTCTGTTATTTATTAACAGTCTAGCAAATGGAGCTACAATTTGCCTTGAAATCCGAACCTCATTGTATTTTTTTTAATTTTATTATTATTATTATTTTTTTTTTCTGGCAAGCTGTTCATTCTCAATTCTCTCTCCAAGTTAAGTCCACATGAACTGGGGTCTCCAGACACCCCATATTAACATTGATAGAGATCATTATGCAGAAGCTAGTTCAATTTGAAATACTTTGCTCACAACACGTCCTATCGTTCAATTACCTTGCCACCAAGAATCTGGGATTACAGCTCCCTTGGACCAGGACAGCACCTTTCTCATGCAAATATAAGAGATCAAGGTTTACAAAATTTATCAATTTTACTGGGTCGGAAAACTTCAAAAATTAATTCTCAAAGCCATGATATTTCTGGATGAGTTATTTTTGCTTAGACAGTGAAAGATTTAGGCTGATTACGCATGGATGCAGACACAGGCAGTCTGGTAAAATGTTGATGTAGACAAGAGGAAGGGGGTTAAGGTCTTTACCGCTAATTATAGATGAAGATTGTTTCTCTGGAGGATCGGACAAATAACAGGGCTCGAGTTAGTCAGGTAGTTCTCATCGAATCAGATAGAGGCCGGTTGGCTGACCGCCTCTGCACAGACTGACAGCTGCCTTTGGGGAGATCGTTCTAGTTATACATTTGAAATATTACGTGATAATTAAAAACATAACAAAAATAGTAGTGCTACATTTCTCTTCTATCTGTTTATTGAAATTTGAATAAATGTTTGTCGAAAACAAGAATCGTACCTTACCGCTTGAACTGCGATAAACAGTGATTTTTTTACATTTGACAGTTCATTTTTTCATGTCCTGATTTTATGAAAAAAGATTAACTATTCGATTACAGGCATTTTTTTTTTTTTTTTTACATTTTTTTTATAATATTATATGGCAGCATCAACATAAATATTAAAAAGGTATCAAACTATACAAAAAGCTTTTTGTTTGCAATAGTCATGAAAATTAATAACTGTCAAGATAAATATCGGGTTTATGACATTAGGATGACTATAGTGCACTTCACTTACAACGTTGGCAATCCTAACTATCCATTAATTGACGGAACTAATCCACTAAACAAAAAATCAAAGAAGATGTTTTAAACCTCTGCTGTACTAGTCCGCCATGTTGGATCGATTCCCTCCAGTTAAAAATATAGTACTGTAAATCAATAATTTTTGTCGTCAAATATTGACTGATATCTCATTTTAAAGCTTTTATGAAATTACCAAACTCTAGATAAAAATGATGGACCTTTTCCGTCCATTCACTACCACTACTTTTTCTGTTATTTCACTACCACTACTTTTTTTATCGCAATTACCAATGATTAGGTTAGGTAGCTACCAAAGTTGATCACAAACTGGTAAAATGATTGACATACCGCCGAATGCGCTCTCCGTGTGTAAGTTCGTAGAAAGCTATAAGATAAGGCCAGCGATATCGGATTCCTAGCAGATAAGGAATACCACAGTAGACGTAAAAATGAGTGGGAACACTTTTTAGAACAATACATTATTTATCAAGCGGTATCGAACTAACGGGAACAAAAAAAATTTGGTGGTAGTGAATTAACAGAAAAATCCAAAATTTTGATCTCTTTACTGGTTATATAAATATAACTAAGAACAATATTAAGAATGAATCATAATTTCAATATTTTTATGTTTAAAGCAGATCCATAAAAATAAACATCAGGAACGTTTACTAACCTAACTTATTCTAAACTTGCTTTTAATTTTCTAAGTATAATTTTGTCCATCCATGAAAGTTATATTCAATTGAGAAATATAGCTATTGAAATGTTTGTCGTGTGCCAATTACAAAAATATCAAACTTTCTTTTCTTATATGGCAGTAAAATATATCTCACAATCAAGTTGTTCTGTGTTACATCGTCCTCTATTTTGTTATACTCTGTGTGATCGTGGCTCGAGGGCCTGCCAGCTGTAACTGCCCACCATCATTGCTCGCAGTGAAGACATTAGGCGCGGCATCTGTTTATTAATAATTTCTCCACTACTTTCTGACAGTCTAATTATTCCATCATTTGCCACCTGCCTCCAAGTTGGCCTTATCACTCATTTACTGCTTTATTTATTTATTTATTTTTATTTTTATTTATTCATAAGACGCCGATCGTCAAGATATGGGCGAATATGGATTTCGATTGAGTGTGATGAGTGTAGATGAGCGAATGTAGTCATTGTTACAAACTAAGGCCGACTATTCCTTAGGAAGCTCTACATCACAGATTTTCCATATATTTTTAATGTATTGTAGATAATTCCTCTTTTATAATATGTTGTTATTAATACATAAACTGTATTAGGCAACCAGTTGAATAATAATTGTGGTTCGTTTCAGGATAAACTTATAAAAAATTTTAAAAGAGTTTAGTACACCCTAAAAATAAAATATATTAATCGTTGAAAACGTTCTGATGCAAAATGCCGTTAGTTTTAAACATATTATCTTGAAATTGACCAAATTATGTCAAATCACAATAATCATAAAAAAGTACAATGACTAAAGAAAACATTTTCGAAACAGCTTAAGTGTCATAACAAAATAGAAGCTACTTGATGTTAAAGTCAGCTATATCAGGTGTTTCCGTCTTTAAGAATAACATGGTTACGAAACCATGGGGTAGGCCTAAGGTGAATTTCCAAAATTGAAGTAGTTTTTCCTCTGATTTAAATGCCATTAACCAATTAAAGCACCAAAGAAACCTTCTAACGTTTGTATATTTCTTGCAAAGTTTAACAAGAAACTATTCTCTCGATTTCTCTTTGAAAGCAAACAAAGGAAGAGTTACCGACAGAGAGACAGATATTGAGATACCATTTCGGCTTATCTGGTGTAAGGACGTGTGAAATTGAGATTGTTGTATTTGCGCTGTTTTAAGAAATAGACAAAATTTTTATTTTATTTTTATAGATTTTGGTTACCAACTATGGTTAATAATAATAATAATAATAAATGTATTTATTTGTAAACATATGAAGTATTTACAAAAGGGTGAATTTAGAGCCACTAGGCCCTTTCCTACAATCAAACCTAAATGAAACATAATAAAAAATTAACAACAGACAAAGAGAAAGTGAAAAATATAAGTATAAGTTAGGACATTATAATATAAACAATAGGTTCAACGATCTAATGTTAGTTAATCTAGTAGCTACTAACAAAACCATATGCACAAAGGAAAAGTCTATTGTAATTAAATGTAGATTACTTAATAGCATACTTTAATTTAATTTATAAGTATTGAAAGATATACAAGTTCACTCGTCTCTCTATTTGATGACACGGCCTGGGGTTTAGGCCTACATTTGAAGGGGGCCGTTGACGCCAAAAACAAGGGTTTCTATTGCAACGATTCTGTCCGTAATAATCTTATCGTAGCACTTGAAATGTCATTTGAAAGGTCAAGACCTGTTGTAGTGGGCCATAAGTTGGTTTTTGAAAAAATTTAGCATATTTTATACTTTTTAACAGTTAAATAATGATGTGAAAGTATAAATCTTATTCTTAACGATTTTACATTAAAAAGCTCAAAATATATTATCAACTTATGGTCCACTTCAATGGGCCTTTAAAAACCTTAGTGTTCACTGCAACTCATTATAATCACAAACACAAACGGCACAGTTGAAATTGAAAAAACAGTTTTGGCCCGCTGACGTTGAAATTGCATTGCCTACTGCCATTCTTGCCATTCCCTGGCTGCCGACTTCCAGCGGTGACTTGACGGTTTGGGAAACGGCCACCTTAAGATACTCAAGGTATACTGTAAAACTAGGAAATCAAATACTATTTTAAGTTTATATCAGCCAAATAAATACCAGTCCCTCCTCGAATATAGCTAACTGATGCGTGGCTAGTCAAACTGAGCCGCTCAGCTCGGTCGGCGTGATCTTTAGGATTGACCGGCGGGCGGCGAGCGAGATCGGAATCGGCGGCGAACAATCACCGGACAAACGGGTGAACAAAAACAATATAAATTCAACACCAATAAAATCACTCACAGAGGTAATTATCATTTTGGCACGAAGTATTAACGAAAACGTGATCCGAGATATGGTCTAAACATCGACTCACGCGTCATTAATTGTATTTTCAAATAGGATAGTTAGTAACTGTGATTTAGGGGGTTTGCCAACTATCAATTATGTGTGTGAAGAGGGCGGGCCCAATAACTCAGGGCTATCGACCGCAACAAAGAAGGTGTCTGCTAGAATTAAATTGTATGCTCTTTGCCGTCTCGTTTTTTCGCTTATCTCCGCCGGGCGGGGCTAAGCTTGTAATATATTCCGGCGGCTAAGCACAATTACAGTCTAACTCGTTTTGAATTGTGATCCGCAACGCCGCGCCTCGCTTGTCCCTCGCATGACTTACATACTTCCAGTGTATAGAGAGAGTCGTGAGGACTGGCATTTATCACAATTGTCAACATCAACCGTCCAACGAGAGGTTTGTAATAAGGTAAAACGAAATATAAAATCTTGTAAATCATATTTGATACTAATCAACTTACAATTCTTCTAATTAAATCCATAATTATGTATAACCAAACTCTGCGTATGTTTTCCCTCCGAAACCAGTTATGTAATATCTGCGTACCAAATATAACTCGTCTACTGCCCTGCGTTAGGTCTGTACATATATCAATCATAACATTTTGAGTTTTCGAAAATACCTCAATAAGTGATATTGGTCAATATTTGTCATATTGTGAGTAGCCACATTTCTCTAATTGTAGTATTTCTCAAGATAGATATAATACCATTCTTAGATCGTTAAACAGTCAAGGTGTTTTAACAGTTCTAAGATGCAATGTGATATATAAATGACATTATAAACACGCATGAGTTGTAACAAACAATAGAACCATTCAAAATGTAAACTGGTTTCAATTGATTTCAACATTCTTAGTTTAATTTTTTGTACATTAATGTTTTAAAATATTAACTTGGTTGCAGATATGTTTTAGACATTTAGGCCCATAGAGAAAAACTACAGACGTCGCTTTCTTATGGCCGCAGCGAACGCCTCAGTAGCAGTTATAAATAGATTACAACTTATATATATTTATAAATTTGTAGTAATAATTTCTACATTTATCCTTCTAGATTTGGAAGAGACTGACAACGTGCTGGAGAAGAGGAGGAATAACTACTCGACACACGTTGTGCACTATTGAGTGCGACCTCTGTTTTTTTCTTTTTCTGTGGTAGTCCTAAATGTACAAATTTACACACAGTAAAAGATGGAGGTTATATATGATAAGTAAATATTTGCTTAAAATAACAAGTTTTAATAAAATGTGAAATATGAATGTCCTTGGCATGTAAATTTTCACCGCCAAATCTAGTATATTTAGAATTTGGTAACAGAGATGTTGGTATACAATTTCCACTGATCAGATGGTATGTGTATGCTTCTCCTTCGGTCAGAAGCGAAGTTAGTTAAAGCCCGTCTTCAAAAGCTAATGGTTCTCAGTTTGAACCCTATCAGAGTCATACAAAATTTTGAAATGGATCAGCTGACACCCACCGGCTGATCGTTTATCATTAGGCTATTAACTAATGACCTAGAAAGCTAAGGAATAGTCGGCCTTAGTTTGTGACAAAGACTACATTCGCTCATCACTTTCATTCGAAATCCATATTCGCCCAAATCTTGACGATATGCGTCTTAAGAATAAATAAATATACCGCCGAACGCCAGACGATCGTGAGTGTCAAGCCCCTGCTTACGTATATAAACACTCCGTGGAATATTGTTGAACTTATCCGTGAAGGACTAATCTTTGCACAGCTCATCTGACGCCCTATCTGAAGGTCAAGTTCCCATGACCATTATCAATTATCGCGTGGGCTTCAATCAACTGTTCCATTGTTCCAATCATGTGTTCCAATCACGAGTTCCTTTGTTTTGTTCCAGTCAGCTGTTGGACAACCGTTACTGCCTACAGCAAGTCTTTGAACATTAACAATAGCACTTCTCGTTCCGATTGAAAAGTTTTATGAGGTTTTACTACTTGTATCGACTCGTAAATTAAATAAGTGTAGAGATTGATTGCTCAACACTTCCTGTTGTAAGTGGAAAATTAATATTATTTGATTGAATTATTTTATTGATCCCAATCAGAGTCAAACACTGGGATACTACATAATTATAGAGTACTTTCTAAGGAATAGTACTTTCAAAGCTTTATTTTGTAATCATGACTACATTCGATCATCACACTAATCAGAAATCCATGTTTGCCCATATTTTGATTCTATTAGGCGTCTTAAGAATGAATTAATAAATCAGTTTTAAAAAAAATTATTGTTACATAAGTTCAGTTTAGTACAGAACCAGTAATTTTACAGTTTAGAGTCTAATGATTTCAATGAAACAGAAATTAGATTGGTGTCAAACATTCTTAACTTTTTTATCAAGTCAAAGAAGAGTGTAACAAAAGAGCTTACTTCGTTATCAACGTATTACAAATTACTCTGTGGTAAACTGTTGTATTACTGGGAAGAGTTTTTATCTATAAAACTGTTAATTATGAAAACTTACATTTGGTTGGAGACCAATATACCTAAGTTCCTTTCAAAACTTATAATAAAAGTAAATACAAAATATATAGTTTTTGTCGTTTTTGAAACAGTACGAATGAATATAGTCATTCAATTAAGCTTGTTTTGTTAGGTCTTTCACCAGCAAACCAAATCAGGCAACATGCAAAAATAAGTACTGGCGAAAGCCTTATAAAAAATGTATTATTGTATACAACAAAGATTTTTTGGTTGTAGTAAGACATTGCATTAGTGGTCACAATTCAAGTGCACTTATAAATTAAAGAGAAAATGCTGCTGCATGCATTATGCCTGTCGTAAAATGTACATTGTGAAATTAGTCATGAGAAAGAGTTAGCAATACGAAAATTTACTCTAAAAATGTTTGGTAAGCATCACTTATTTCCACTCGATCTTTGAACATCTGCCATTTTGTACTGGATCAACCTTTTAAGTGCTGATCGTAGTATTCACATGTGCTAGACAACCCATTTTAAAGTGATGCACATCTTGACCTATGCTAGTTTTAATATTTTTGTCGACATCCTTGTGGACCATCATCCATTGGAAGTGAAAAGTCAGCAACTATTCTAAAAAAACTATTTCTTAAGACCAGTGGACATTTAAAAATCTAACTTTCTCAAGTTGAGCTAAGAAAAGACAAATAAACCGACTAAAACAGGACTTTCATTTTATCATTTTAAAGCAAGCACCATTTTTTACATAGCGTACCTTTTAAGGTCAAATTTGTGGCTTTACGTTCTACTCTATAGACCAAGTTGATGTACTACTTGACCTATGCTCTCATTTCACATTTTCTTCTAACTCCTTGCGGTCCATCTCCCTGATATGACAGAAAAACGGTAATTACATCAAAAAAGAGATTTATAGGTGCGGAATTGATGTGCCAAGCTTTGCTTTATCTGTAATCGTTCAGAAATTAATAATCTGTTCCGTACTTTTCTTCCACACTGTATAGTTACCATTACTACCACAGCGTTACTTTAGTAGGCCTACTAATGTAGTTTACACTATTCAAAACTATGGGCCCTCCAAAAAACGGAACATTATTCATTATTCATCTCTAAGGCGCCGATCGTAGATATACGGGGGAATATGAAGAGTGAATGAGTGTGACGAGTGTAGATGAACGAGTATAGTCATTGTTACTATCTGAGTTCGGCTTAGCTCAGAAAGGACTATTTATTAATAGCCCAATAGCCAGGAAAACTATGGGACCTACAGCTTTACGTGGAATCCGAACCACGTAGTGTTGGTCTGATTTTCAGTTAACTGACAAGTCTAACACTCAGTTCTCCCCCCTACACAACATCCGAACCTTGACTACCATTCAACACGGACACTCCAGACTTCTCTAGTAACAATCTTACAGACGAGATAGAGTAACTTCTATAAAATGTAAGATAAAAGGATGCAGCTGTTTACTTGAGGGCCTTACTTCAAGGCATTCAAATGTTCTGGTTGAAAAACTAACTGCAATGACCTGTACAAGTTTGTTTAGTTGCTGTTTATTGTTTAAAACTATTATGCATTGTGTTATTGCTATTATGAATTAATTGTTATTTGAATGACTAAATAATTATTTAATTTAATCCTTCTAATCTTGATTCGTTGCTGTTAATCAAACCAACCAATGGTCACTGCTGCTAATTACGTAATGGGTGGGATTTGCTATAACGCCAGTGATCCTGATTGCTATGATAATTTTTAAATGAAATTACATAGTGGGGGAAGAGTAGTTCTGACACTTCCACTACTCATTGCATCTCAACTGCACAAGTGCGTTCAGTTGGTCGTTTTCTAAACGGGCTATCTATAAGGAGTATTTGATAGAAACTGTTGGCTATATTCTTCTCACTCGTGGATGCCCGCGGACCCGGGCGGGCGGTTCATTCTCACGCGGGCCGTGCGAGAGGCCGGCCCGATCATGGCTGGTGTTTGATTTACAATTAATATTTACTACTAAGAGTACTAATAGCTCTCGAGATAATCTGTCTGTAATTCTTCCCGTCCGCCGTAAATTGCGGTTAAAGTGTTCCTATCTGTACGGAGTGGATCGGTTTCCTATGGCACTTTTAATTAAAGAGGAATGTTAATTGACCACGTTCCAAATGGACATGTTTACGAGACCAAATACACTCGATTGAATCTGTTCGATTGAAATAGTTATTGTAGTATGATTAGAATTGCGAATGTGTCGTTCGGAAAACATCAGTTACTTTTGGTTTTGTTTGTGAGGGAAGAAGAAGTTTCAAAGAATTCTAATTGAAATGTTAATAATTCGTTGAAACCTAGGTTTTAAAACGTTTCACAGTTTTCTTGTTTCATTAAGGAATTATTTCATCCACTTGTGGTGAAGTTTCTTTTTGTGTAGGCCTGCGATGTAAGCGTGTATGAACATTGATTTTATGTACACAGAGATAAATTTATTATCTTTGCGTCTCTAATAATCAACTGTCTTGAGGTCCAGTAGAGGATTGAAATGAAAAAAGTATTTATTTTTCACAAGAGGCGAATTTAGGGCTGCAAAACCCTCTGTACCACTTAACCCTCTGTACACCTGAAGTGCTAGTGAAATGTAAAACAGTTTAAACCAGTACAGTGACATTCAATTTCGAACAAAACTAAAACGTATCAGTTATTTAAAAATTAATTCTGTTACAATTTCTTTTATTGTTGATCTTAAATTAGCCTCAGTATTTGAGGGCCCGGTACCTTGCGTTGTTTACAAAACCTCTACGGTTTTGTAATGATGCCATACAGGTGTATAAGCTCTGCAATGTTTACAGTTTTATTTTATTTTTTATATAGATAAACAATAACACATTCAAGAACAAATCAAAACTGAAACATTAAAACGTTTTTATTCGTGGGGACGTTCTTTTCTGTTTTTTAATTTTTTTCTCAAGGAAACTAATGTACTATTTGGGAAACCATATAACAATTTTAATGTATTACTTGATTTTAAATACAAAAAGAATGTAAAATAAAGTATTCTTTTAACTTTTAATTTTAGACTTAGCATATGTCCTTATTATGTTATTT
This sequence comes from Stictocephala bisonia, assembly GCA_035578905.1. Taxonomy (NCBI): domain Eukaryota; kingdom Metazoa; phylum Arthropoda; class Insecta; order Hemiptera; family Membracidae; genus Stictocephala; species Stictocephala bisonia. Next base: position 2,558,247 of record JAQJVL010000057.1, on the reverse strand, counting down.
TTCATTTATTATTGTACCTGATTGTTATTGCTTACTGTATTGTATTACTTCCATAAGTTTTATTTATTATTTAACATAATCGGAACATTATTTTGCTCAGTTTAAAGTTGTTGTTATTTTTTTAAATATCAACTTACATTAATGGAATCTGTGGTTCCACAAGGAAGTTCTTTGGATCTCTAATTATATTCGTTGTTAACAGCTGATATACCTACTAAAAAACAACATTGACCTTCAAACATATTACAACCCTGGTGTTTCATCACAGCTACAATCGGCTAAAGTCCTACATAAAAAATTCGAATGAAAGTAAATTTTTAGATTCTCCATTTACTCTAAAATTTAAAAACTGTTCAAATGCATTCATGAAAAATATCCAATTAATAAAGAAAATTGTGTATTTTTATTGTTGTAGCTTTTATTGTCTATTTAAATTATTTGTTGCATTAAAAATATACTTTTACTTTTTTGCTCTTCTTGCAAGCGCTTTTATCTAATTAGTAATGTTTTACAAGAAATACACGTTGTTATTCTATAAAGCGTCTGATCCTGACATACTGATATTATATCCTGTTAGTTAATAATACTCATTAAGTGTTTATAAAATGCCTTACATTCCTTAAATCATTGCAGACTCTTCAATTTAGCAAATGACGCAGAGTTTGCGTCCCATAAACATTAACTTTGCATAAAACATGGAGCTCATTGACGCTTCAGGGACTAGCTGAGGCATATTCCGCAGGATTTCTCGTAAAAATGAAAGACTTCCGCTCCGCCAGTTGTAAACCTCACCGCCGAAGAATGGGACATTTCTCATGACTAGGCTTGTGGAGGTAGCTGTTGGGATGTCTCTATTGTTGTGCAGGCCGCTATTACATCGATGGCCCATTAGTATTTACTCACTGACCATTGATTTACTCGTTCCCACCACAAGAATGCCCCTTTATTTAATTACGTTATAATTACGGCTTTCAGGCAAAGGTTTAACCTTCTCCTATCCGCCGTATGACTGCAGATAGGTGTTCCTTTGGCAAGAGGTGTTCTTTTTTATCTTTTAGATAGCTACAGACGCATGGGCTGAATTTATGTTAGATTTCTTTTAAAGTAAGCGTGTATGAACATTGATTTTATGTACACAGAGATAAATTTATTATCTTTGTGTATCTAATAATCAACTGTCTTGAGGTCCAGTAGTGGATTTGATCCTAAGCCATACATTTTATTTCAAAATCCGAAAATAGGCAAACCTTGGAACAAAATAGATTTTGTCTTGCAACGTTTTAAAATGTAATTCTGCTTGACGGATTGTTATTCAATATAACTTTTGCTTCATATTTTTTTAATATCCTACCTATCTCACAGGTGATTTAAAATTTAATGTCAAAACTGTTACATAAGTCTAATCTAGGAATAACTGAATGTGTGGTTCCACAAGGAAGTGTTTTAGGTCCCTTATTATTATTTACTTTCGAGCCAAACAACATTGACCATAACCTTAGAGGATGCCAAAATCCTGGTCTCTCATCATATTACTTATCATATATCGGCTGCAGAATAGACGAAAGTAAATTTTTAGATGCTTTGTTTGCTCTAAAATTTAAAAACTTTTAAAATGTAGTCCTTAAAAATATCCAACTAATCAACAAAATGATATTTTATGTATATTAAAATATATACTATTTATATAGAATGAATACTATTTATATAGGGAACCCATGCATATATAAGGAAATTCCACCTCTATATACAAAATAAATTATTACTGTTTTGAAGACTCTATGGACACGTGGCATTCAGTTGTTGGGTACAGTGTCTACCTCTAAACTAAAATAATTGAACGCTCTAAAGTGATGTTAACGATACTCCATGATACTGTATTTCTCGACTGCTGTAGTTCACAGACACATTTTAGCTCACGCTACCTAAAAATGCTTGAAGCTACCTACCTGACCATGACATTGCTGGACAATTGCCAACCCGTTTTACAGACTGAAAGACATGACGTTCTTTGTGTACAAAATTAATTGTTTTTAGCTACTCATTTTCTATATGGTCTTTGCACACTGATCATCCAATGTTTCTTTAATAACTGTTAAGTGGTATCTTACAGACATTTCACAAAATGAGCTAATATGGATTCAATTTACCAATAAAGTTATTGTTATAAGAAATTTCGACCGATTACAGCTAATTGATTATTTTTATATCCAAATTTTTGGGACTAAATCTATCTTAATTAACTTCAAGTCTAATTTTCCTGTTTAGAAATCTTGTTTTAACTGAAGTAAACGACTACTTATAACTAAAGCTTCCGGTAATGGTCGCGCCACGTTGTTATTTACAGTATTTACATCACCAAACGTTTCGCTCTTGCTTTGATGTGGCATCCTCAGAGGATCAGTCTCAGAGAATAAATACTGTAATTAACACCTTGACGCGGTCATTACCGGAAGCTTTAGTTATTAGTAATGACCAGCCGCATAAGCCTACGAAATAAGGTGAAGCAAAAGATAACCGAGTCGTTTGGTAGGAAATAACGCGCCGAGTGCAAAAGAAGTTTCTATCTAAAAGGAAATCTCGCTGTAATTTAGGTTTGGTTTTCTTGTCTTTGAACATGTAAAAACATAAAAAGCTTACTTTTATTATTCTATATATTGTTATATTATTTTGTATATTTATTAATTAATTGGTTCAATTTAATTGTATTTCTTACTTTTAGGATATACAGTTCGTTGCTTGTTCTTTTTGTTATTGCTGATTTGAAATATTTTTTTGTTTTTTTTTTTATGTCTAAAGGTTATGTATGTTATCCATTTAATTATTTGTTCCAAAACTTTAATTTTATATTTAAAATACAGTTTTAAATATAAAAACTTAACTAGTTAAGTTTTGGGAAAGTTTAAAAACATACGAAAAATAAAATGATTCACATACATTGTTAAATTTTAAATAGTTTACTATAACATTTATATATAATTATATATTTTTTTAATAATAAATGTACACAGTACTATAAATAAATTCTTATATTTCTTTTCTCAAATAGCACAAGCTATAGAGATAAATAAAAACTGCTTATATGAATTGGATGTGCAAATAATAAATTTGAATTTGAACTTTTCTAAAGTGTTAATGATAACTCTTCTGTCCTAAAGAGATTTTTTGCAATAAAACATCCAGCAAGATTTAAAATATTCTAATACGGAAATGCTGTTTTAATTTGAATGTTCTTATTCCTTTTCATAGTATTAGAATTACTTCAAAAATACAAACTTATTTCTAATACTCTTGTAATTAATTTGTGTGCTCTTAAGAGATATATACATTATTTAGTACCACATTTTTAAAACTGCTGTTCAATTCACATTATAATAATAGATAGTTAGAAAGGAAATGCCGAGGCATGCTGATATTTTGGTAATCGACTAAATCTTATATGAGTTATGTAACAAAAATGTTCAAGTTATATTTATTAAATTGCAATTTATTGTACTGTATTTTATACTTTCATTTATAATATTCCTGATGTACGTAGAATAACAGAGATTATTATCAAATACTCTTCATATAGTCTATTGTTTTTTTAAATAATGTAGGCTTGATCTGTTTATTATTTTATGCATTTAATTTGTATTATATCTTAGATTATTGTAAGGGCAATTGAAATTTCTTTTTGATTGTGGGGTTAACTAAAAACATATGTCCTTTTAGTTAACCTTATTTTTTTAATGCATTAATGTACAAGAACAACTTAAATATACCAAATATACGCTGTACTTCGTATTTATTTCGTTATTACGTGTGCCTGTACAACATCTTACTGTATAAATATATTAGTAGATGACATGGAGAGTAGCGTGTTAACTGAAGTGAAATTACTTTTAAACTGGACGTATTATTTTCTTTATTCGTTTTGTTTTTATTTGTTTTTTATTATTGTTACGCTAACCAACAAAATAGATTTTGGTTGGTGTATTTCAAAGTGAATATTTTTGTACTCTGTACTTTATTGGGTTGACATATGTTATCTGTGTAAGTAATAAATCATCTAAACAGCAACAATTTTAACTACATCTTTCAAAGAAAGTAAAACTCAATTAAAACAGCCCCGTTGTTAACTATTAGGCTAATGTCTGACTTGTACATTATCGTATGTCTTTCATATGTCAACTACCAAACTCATAATAGATAAAAACAATTAGACCAATAAGAAATGTCCATAAAATAAAATCTACAGTACAAAATACTTGTGTCTTGATGTTAAAATATTTATCTCCCGTCACAGAGCAAAATTACGAATGTTTCTGTACTTGAACCGTATAAAGATAAAACAAAACTTAGTTATTATTTAACCCAATCACCAAAATTGAATGTAAAACCAAAATAATATATTAAATAATGTTTAATAGTGGCCTGGATATTTATTTATTTTTTACAGCAACACAGCTAGAATATTTACTAGATGGCTAACGATAGCAAGATAATTATTGTAAATCTAACAATAATCCGTTGTAATTGTTAATAATCGTTAAGTAAACTTCAATTTACTCGTGTGAACTGGCGAGTAAAGTTTGTAAAAGGATAAATAAAGACGATAACGTCTACATATTTTTTTAAATCGTAAGAGCCATCAAAAGAGCATTTTAAATTCAACGCACCTAAACAAGACCCTTGTGGTACTCCCGAAGAGAATTATTCATAGAGTTTGGGCAAGACTAATGAAGACGTTATAGAACAGGCCGCTGGGAGGAGTTAGGTGTGGGCAGCGGTACGGAGGTCAACAGGGAACAATACCCGATAGTTACCCTATTATTTAATATTTATCAGATAACGCAGGTAAAGTGTCTAACGTCTTATTTTCACGCAGGATTTATTCAAATTGCCCCGTAGGGGGTTATAACTATAAACACACATCCTTGTTTAAATCAACACAGAGTGAATTAATTAACAAAGGAGGTAAATTACATGTTTGTGTTTATTTACAACACAATAAAGTATCAGTTTGTGTGTGCATAGGAAATAACATTACGAAGGGTTGAGTCATCGTGCTGCTTTACGTCGAGAGCAATCAAAGTGAATTTCAAGTTTTTTATTTACAGGTGGTATAATCGATTAAGGAAACTGAATTTGAGTTACAAATAAACAGTTGAATAGTTTTATTGATTTGCATTCAAAAGGGCTGGTTGTGATTAAGGACTGTTTCGTTTTCTGATCAGTCATTTGGACACTGTAGGTTTTATAAAAAAAATTCTGCAGTACCATTGTGGAAGTTATAGCAACCTAGTTATATTACTAGATGTTCCAGTGACGAAATGCTTCCAACCCTCCTAAAAAATTGAAAGCATGCTATTATTTAAATACCTAGATGTTATATCATCTGAATGATCGTGCTTGTCTCAAAATACATTTTATTTTTTCGAAACTGTGAGTCATTTATAACATATTAATGTAAATTAGGGGACACCCTGTACGCTTCGCGGGCCATCCCCTCTACTAGCTGCGATCTTGTCACCTCGTTATTCGGCCTTAGTCTGTGACCTGAAACTACATTAACGGTAGGATAAATATTACGAGCAACAGCAAAAAATTTTGCGCATTGCGATCCTCGGAATTCACATTACTCGGCAGAATAAATCTTAACACTTAATTTTAACTGCTTAATGTACACCAAGTCAAATATATCTGATAAAGTTGTTTTTAGTTATATTTTGTATGCATATATCTCTCTGCCTACACGTTTATTACTACCTTATAATACAACATAAATATAACATCTATAACATATCACAATCGTGTACATTTCAATAATTTATTTTGATTGGTTAGTATTAGTAAATCCACTGTTGATATTTCAAATTAAACTATAGAAGTTGTGAAGATCTTTGAAGGCTGCCGCCAGCCTGCGGAGACTTGGAGGCAAGTACATCTGGGCTGGAATAGACTAGATTTGAACAAGAGATAAAGTGATTTCCTCGGGCGGACGAGTTCGTTTTCCGACCAATAAATCGGTAACTGTGTTTTAATATTCATTGACTGGGAGCGCTACACGTTGTAAACATGACTCGTAATTGTCTTGGACTGAACGTTTCTATTATGAAGTACATCCCTTCAACATCGCTACTTTCAACCTTCTTCAGATATGTGCGATGAATCTGTGAACTCAATAAAACAACCCTTTCTTTGTTCTAATTTATGTTTTGAAGGTACGATAAAAATAATAAAGGAAATTGATCACCACTTCAAACCTGTCTGGCAGAGGTGTTGGATTCAAAGACTGTTTTCAACAGACGTCCCCAAAAACTTTTCCAGCCGCTTACACGTAGTTTAAGTCTGTTTTTCAGATTGTATTAAATTCAGGAACAGTCATTTCTGCCTTTTTTTATTTATTTTCAACAAAAAGTTTGTTCCTCTATAACAGTCTGGGTCATCTCTAGACGTTTTCAATTTATCAATCTTTTCATCGCACAAAATATAAAGTCTTGGGGATAGGGTTTGTTGAACACTGAAACTCATCTCGTTGTTTGACTCTTGTCATCGTTGATAAACACATTCTTCAGAGGCTTCCACACTTCAGATATGCGGATTCTCAATTTAATTTTTTCCTAGAATTATCTGTAATAATATTATCCTAGTTCAGCTCATAATCCTCTCTCATAGTTTAAAATTCAAAAAATACTTAAAAATTACAAAACTAAATATATGTTTTGTTACTGCATGAAAATAAATCTATTTATGGTTTGTAATGAACAGAAGGGCCAGCAGTTGTATCACTGTATGCTTGACATATCGTTTGCAACGCTCAAATAAAAAAGGACAAATATTATAGAGAGCTAATAGACTTGTCATGGAAGTACAGAGAAATAATGAAAACGCCCTTACAAGCTATGCCTTTTCTCGTAAGTTCCAAGTAGCATGTTACGATAATTGGTAACTAGACTAATGTTTTTAGCGCAGTTTGTAGTATGCTGATTCGATAGTAGTCAACAGTAGACGATTTACCTTCAAGAATGCTCTCCTGAGTTCTGATAATTCAAGTAAATTAATTTACGGGAAACATAGTTTACACTGCTGTGAAGCTATAATTATACATAAAAATCCTTTAAATTTTAGCTGGGGTGCCATATTACAGCGCAGTGTTTATACTACAAGGTAATTAATCTGGAGTGTTCATCGGTTTAGATCCATAACTTCTTTTACTGAAGTGGGAATGGTGTTTATAAAAACTAAACAATTTTGCTGTTTATACAAATATTATAAAAAAAATATAAACATCCTTACATTTGCAAGTCATAAAATGTATTTAAATTAGTTAACTTGATATAACAGTTTAAATACTTTTAATTTGATTTTAATTTACTTTTTTAGTTTGTGTTTAATTTACATATAATTGACAAGAAACTTATGTAAGCCAAGAATATTAAATGATCAAAGCAAAAATAATGATTCAGTTTACCCCCACTGATTTTATACTTGTTTACTTTTGCAAGTGCCATAAATCATATCAATTCGTTTAACTGTATTACAACAAATTACGGGAATCAATATTACAGGTCCCAAGACACTTCCCTGGCACATCCCTAACAATTGCTTATTGACTGATGAGGACGTTGTTAGTCCGGACAGACAAGATTGATGGCACGCTTGTGGTTTATTAGCGGAATCAAAACATCAATCTGGAAATAATAACGTGACCACACTGTCACATCCGTCTTATTACTGTCACTTGTGGTAGTTGGCAGTAATTGATTAGAACCGTTATTTTCGTGAAAAAACTATTCAGGCCTAATTTCTTTCAAGAAGGACCTTTTTAGCGTTCGAAAGCTTAGTTACTCTTTTGTCATGCCACATCAAACATGGCGTCCGTCCATCCTTTGGATGGATTTTTGATCCATCAAGCTTCGATTTTTCAAATTTTGGTGGATCAGGATAAGACATCTCATACCAACCGTGGCTGACGTAAGGCACATCTGTAGTCTACGACGCTGGCCACGCGTGCTCGTCACGGGTACTACTAGTAGGTACCCGTGGATACAGTTTGCCTCAGGAACGATTTTTTGAAACTTGGTTCATATGGCTTGAGCATAAGTACAATCCAATTTTGAATACACGTACTTTCAGTACGACACGCCACGTTAGTAACCACATAACATCGTGTAGGATTTGATAAGCTAAGGGTGTCAAATGACCAATCATATAATCATCAAGATTTTTGCATGTTTCGCAGGACTTTATACAATCTTCCATGTAGTACAACCTCGGTCTTACGAGAACCATTAAATAATATGGCCACGCCCCTGTTCCTATCGTTGTTCTGTGAGAAAACCCTTTGTATTGTCAAAACTTAAATTCTCAACAGTGAACTTGGGTTTTCTAGTCGTTAAGCATATAACGACTCCTGTATGTTCAGGCGTTCGTTGATGAATTCTCGTCGTGAACGTACGATTTTCCACTCGAGGTCTCCTTATCAATTTTTGTGTGGTAGCTGCCATAGTTGGGAGATCACAAATTCGTGACAGTCCACCTACCAGAGTTGCTGCTCGTTTAGAACCACCCAGGGGGTACGTAAAGCTTTAATGATTTACTGTGGACGTGAACAACACCCCCTCCCCTCTGTCCCAAATGGTAGCTGACAAACAACCATTTGATATATAGCCTTATAAATATCTTGAATTATAAATTTTATTAATTCTTAAAGTAACAATAGTGTTGTACTACATATTCTTGATCATTCACTCATCAGTTCCCACCAATAGTTCGTGGTCTAAGGCAAAGAGTTGACGGGAATTTAGCCAAGAGTCAAGTCTGTCGATGGTTGTGAGGGCGTTTAGAAATCGAGCTCTGAGTGAGAAGTCAGGGTTAGCAAGGATTGTGAAAGTTATGTTGCATTTTATGGTGTCTTAACAACTCTTGGTGCCTCTCATTCTTGATCTCCTCTGTACCATTTCTAACAAGTTAAGTTGTCTTTGCGCTTCCTCGTATTCTGGAGGTTAATGGACACTACCATCTCCATTTTGTTTCTTACTTTAGATGTTCATCACCAGTTTACGTAAGTTTGTCATGAGTGTGGTCATCCACCCTATGTAATCTGAAGTACTGCTCAACCACACTCATGATATAGGGAACTACTGTTCGTCCATATAGAGATATCAACTTAGGTAATCTAGTCACACCACTCTTGAAAATGTATCATTAATGGTAACGTGTAGAAACAAATAGATTGTCCAAGCTAACACATTTTCTTTAGACGTACACATGTGCTGCTATCTAACGGTGATTAGTTCAAATAAATGCATGAATGACTATTTAGAGCACTATTAGCTCAGCTAGTAGTCACTTCAGCGTGTGCTGGAGACAGAGAGAGGGATGAAGAAAGACAGAGAGAGAGAGAGACACCCCTGGCGCTACCTGTGAAAACCGAACATTAAAACATTTTAGCGAACAAGAAATCCGGCTTCACGGGACCCATATTAGCGAATAGTCTTCTTGTTTCTATAGCAAAAAGATAATAAGGATAACTGAAGGAGCTTCGCCCTCTCCTCTAGAAGGAACACCAAGAAGGAACAGTGACTTACCGGGCCAATGTAATAGCAATGGCGTATTTTCCAACAAGTAAATACGCCATACAACAAGGTCATACAACACTTCAAGACACTTAGTATCGATATGAAAAAAAAAAAATGTATTACTAGAGTACTTAAATATTTTTCATACTACCAGAGTTATTAATTCTATAACTCCGGTATAGGTTGCCATACCATGATGTAAATTTTTCAGATTTGGTCTCACATTTATTGATTTTTTTATCTCTGGTTTTATTGTTGAGAGAAATTTGGCTATTATCTCTCATATCATGACTTATTGAAACTACTTTATAATACTTCTACAGTAATATTTTTAATAGTAGATTCGACATTCGAGTTAAATTATTGTTAAAAGATAAGAAATGTGCAACTTGAGGACTCACTAGGAAAGGTGTAAAATAAGTCATAGGACAAATATATAGTAAATAAATAAATAAAAAACGAGAATACCAGCCATAAAAGTATTGTAACTATTAGTTCTTTAAGTCAGAGTTATACGACTAAACGTGAGATTAGGGTTTCGGGAGGAGGGGTGAAAAACGCCTTGCACTTGAGAACGCAATATGGGTACTTTATACAAGTTGCCTACCCAATTAGATGTCACGGCGCTCCATTATTTATGTTAATTTCTGGTAGGAAAAGTTGGGAACGAGCACATAATGAGCCACTGGCCTAGTATATATGTAGAGGTAATGGAGTGATAGGAAAATCGAGTAAAAAATATCAGTTACTTAAGGCTTTGTTTACGATCAAGAATCGGTGCAAAAATAATTAGTTGTACAACGATGTAAAATATTGTAATGGAATTCCTAAAGGAGGTCTTTTGGGCCCATTGGTTTTACGAGTTGCGTGTTATTGTGATTTGTTTATGTCCAAAAAATCTGAATTAAGAGCCTTAATTAATTTTGATATTTGTTCAGTCCAAAGGGTGTTTCATTATTACTGTAATAAAGAAAATATATATTTAACAATAATAATCACTTAATTAAACACTCGTGGTTTAGTCGAGATTTTCAAGTGGGATTTTAGTTGAATTCTCTTAAAGTAATGGATACTGGAGTGTTTTTTGCTTACAAAAAACGGTTTGCACGTTGTGAAGTTTCACGATCAGTGTAACTTAAATAAAAATTATAAAAATCCTCAGAGTTTATCAAATTTTAATCAGACGTTTTATCTAACAATACTAATTCAGAATTCCACAGAAATATAAGTTGAAAAGCTCAACTAAACCACAAGAGTTTAATGAAATCTTTATTGCTGTTAAATATTATTTTCCGTAATTAATAAAGAAATATCCTTTTTGAAATTAAAACAAATATCAAAACAAATAAAGGCAAGATATTTAGATTTGTTGACATAAAAATATTTCAAAACCACACCCAAGTGAAACAATCGAAAAACCAACCGGCCCAAAACAGCTCCTTGAGGAATGCCATTACAAACCCTTACCAGGCAGTTCTAGGCATTGACACATCTGTTTAGAAAGCAAAGAACTGACGACAGGAAAACAACGACGTAAATCACGAGAGAATCGAACGAGCCCAATACCTAATTAGATTTTGACCAGGCATAAATCAAAAGGTGTTATTTCTCGTGTCAACATCTGTAGAATTGGCCATTGTGAGGCTTGTCGGCCGACGCCTACACACAGGAAAGGCTGTAATTGAAACCACCTAGGACTGTTCGATTGTTAGATTAATCGACTACGGCTGATGGTGTGTGCGCGTGCGTTAGAGAGGGAGGGGCATACGTGCCAGTTTGGTTTTTATCACTTCTGACAGAGAATGGTGGATAATTGTGTTAGAAACGAAAGGAATATATTTGAAAGGTGAATAAGCATCAGTCAGTTAATAAAAAAAAAAAATGTTTTGTCACTTTAAATATTTTTAACAGTAAGTAATCCCTGTTTTAAAGAATAGCCTATTGAATAAATAAGTGAGGTTAGTGAGTCCACTACTCGTTGATCACATTTAAATCCATTCTTATACAATAATCTACTAGCCGACAGCCCTTACTTCGCTACGGAGGTTTTCTCTACGCTTGCTTACCCTCCTCTCCGTGGTTCTCTCTTAACCATCACATTGATATAAAAGTTCAGCCCACTACTGATCTCCTGGATATCAAAGTTTTATAGCCTAGAAACCCCTACTGTGGGGAATGCAAAGTAATGTAATCATATTTGGCAGAAATGTCCCTGAACATTTTACAATGAAAGCGAATTTATTTAACATTTTGTGTCATGTTTTTTTTTTTTTTTTGCAACAGCTGTTTTAAATAAATTACTAAATTAAAATTATTGCAGTGTTGCACTTATGAATAGTTTTTTAATTAGCATAATACGTGTTGGTACATATACAGTACAAGTAAACGTTACACAACACAAATTTATTACAATATAAGCACAAAATGCACAAATATATTACAATACAAGTACCAAATGCAGAATATTATGGAGATCGATTTCGGTGAACCACGCTCACCTTCCTCAGACCAGAGGGATTTACAAAAGAATGGAAATTGGTGTTCAACAACTCAATTTATAGGCCTATGATCACGTGATTGGCTGAAATCATGAAAATAGCATCAAAATATTTGTGCATTTTGTGCTTATATTGTAATAAATTTGTGTTGTGTGACGTTTACTTGAACTCTTATGAAGGAAAGGAAACGTTAAAAGACTGTTTCTTCCTATTAGGAACGGAATTTTCGGAAATCCTGTCTTAGTTAATTTCTAAGATACAAAAGCTAACTTCTCTCCAAGTTCCATCAAAATCTGAACAGAGGTTGATCACAATATCCGGCAATTTGGGCTGTTGGGATAGTGGAGACCATATATTTTGATTTTCACAATCTAAGGTACATTAAGTCCTATCCAATGGGAATATCCACCTTCAGAGTTAAACACTAAAAACGATGCATTTTTAAAAAACCCAGCCCAATTAGGAATGTGCTAAATAAGCTTAAGCAGCTTATTAAAGTAAGCAGCTCAGCTACTAAACAGTTGAGTGAGAATACATGCTTTTCGGCAGCAGTTATCCTCGTCTAACAGTTACAGAAAACAGGTTAGTCAACAACAGTGAACAGTAAGCGCTTTTATCCAATTCGCTGCTTACTGTCTGCAGCTCTCTAGTACAGTTTTGATATACTGTTATTATGTATGCGATACTTTGAATTAATAATTCTATCAATGAAAAGGTAGACATACATTTTACTAAACAATCTCCAAATCCTTGTCTTTGTAGATTTGCTGTAATTGTTTGATATGTATGTGTAACTTTTCTATTTGATAATTTAATTAATAACAAGTTTAAATATGGCTAAGCAATTTTCAGTCAACAACGGTGCACAGAAACAACGTGCCAATATGTGTGCTATAGCTGAGCTAAACTGCTTTTAATAAGCAGCTTAGTGATGGCAACTGCTTTCAGCTAAGCTGCTTCTTTCTAACAGCAGTTTCGCACATTTCTAAGCCCAATAGAATCAACAAATAAAAAACATTTGTGTTTAAACCCGTTAAGGTTAAACGAATAAGCTTACAATTTACGTGTAAGATGCAACTTGTGAAATTTACTCTTGCAACCTGGAAATTATATATTTTTTAATGTGTTAACTTTAACAGTGTTTTAAAAATAAAAAATAGGAACCATTTCATATTTATGTATGTTAAAGGCGAACTACCATCTACATTTATTAGTTTATAAATTAATATTTCAATATTAATTGATTAAAAATATTAATTTAATATTTTCAAGTTATTCAATTTTTAAGTTTCTGCCTAATCAGGACATGCCTTGGAACTTATATAAGAGAGTGATTAAGTAACTATGTTTTATTATAATAATGAGCTAATCTGTGCATACGTAGCCTATACAACTAAAAATGCAGAATACAACTCTTTTGATATTATTTGAGTTACACTATTGCAAACAGATTATGGCAAAAAATGTTTAAAATAATGTGAAACAATGAGTTAAACGCAATAATGTTCCTTCTTACGTGCTACAATCAATCATCGATGTATACTACTCTAACTGAATCGCGCACTCCGTTCTGTGAACGCGAGCCGGCTCACCACCCTACCCCCACCACAGTTAAGTACTGGTGCTCCGCGCTGCCCAACTGACTTGTCTTCGATGCAACGCTGGAAATATTTTAACATTACAATTGACATTTTTTGCTAAGTCAGTATTAAGTGTATAGTTTAAGAAACATCTCAGGAAAGTTTTATTATCCATAAACAATTAATTACAGAGGCCCAAAGAAGAAATTGCATAACAAAACCTGCACTGACTGTCACAACATAAAGCTTTCTTAACTGTTACATGAAATAAAATTTGTTAGTCTTGTGATATATTTTTAATTTGTACATTTAAATAAATGTTAAATATATTACTTGTACTGCAATGAACAGTAAAGTTTGATGGCTTACATCTCTTCCTTTTTTAGTATTTGTCCACAATAGTTATAGTTCAAGACGTTGTGGAAATCTGGAAAGCCGATCTATTTAATACAATTTTTAATAACACAACTAAATAATTTGTGTGTTTTTAAATTATTCCTTTATAATTTCTAAGGGGAATTCCCCTTACCCCTGAGACCGTTCTCCGCTACGTTTCGCCCGCTCCGTGAGCGATCCAGTTGGAGTAATATACATCGATGGCTACAATGAACGAAATGCTAAGAGACATTTCGGCGGAACTCTGAACTAATATTAATGTTAGTTAAATTAATAAAATTAATTTCATCAACAGTTTTAAGTATTATTAGAATGGATGAGGTGAATTTGGTCAAAATAATTGTGTTAAGCCACAAAAGATTCCGAGTGAGAGAATTAGTTGGTATTGTACAAAAAATGCTAATTTATTTTATTTCATAGGCTTAAGCGGCCGGTGTCATTACTAACAACTAAAGCTTCCAGTAACGAACCCGTCAAGATCTTACCTTACGATATTTACATCGACAATTTGAAAACGTTTATAATGTATGCCTCACGTCTAAGGTACTTACAGATAGGGGCCTATACAATACGCAATGCTGTAACTGTACAAATATATCATATAATTATACAATCTTAGAAAGTATATGCGTTTAAGATCATCTTGATTACTTATACCATTGATTTTATACACAAATAGATTTCCCATCCAATATTAAATTTTGAGTCTCAAAAATATCAGCTGTTTTTGTGGTCCATTGTGGAGCGCTAGTGTAGCTCCATGTAAATGTAATGCAGTTTAAAACAGCTGTGGTTGCGGGCCACACTAACTAACAAAATTACTGCTACAAATATTCCTATTAGATGGTTTATCTATTGTAGGTGTATATAATCAATGCTTATACATATGTAAATTTTTTATCATCCTTCCATGCCTTGCTATTTTTTTCAACAAAAATATTTTCCGTCTCCGATATGGTTGAAACTTTGTACAAATGTCGATACGTCAAAATCTAAGTGCGGAACTACCTCTTTTGACCAGTGGGCAATCTTTGTATGTAAACATCTATACATGCACAAAAATAGTTTCACAATTTTTCCTGCTTGAAGCTAGAATTAATTTATCATACCTAAGCTTATCATTCAATTTATTTTATGAATCCCTCTGGTCTGAAGAAGGTAAACGTAGTCTAGTGTTCCAAAATCAATCACTATACTATTTTGTACTTTTATGATAAAATTTTTCTTGTATGTCGTTCACTAGTTTTGTATTTCTACCAATAATTAATATTAAGAAACTGTTTTGACTCATAAAAAGGTTTTAGAAAAGTTAGATAGTCGCTTAATGTTTAGTAATACAGGAGCTCTACATGGAGGAGCAAGTGTTCTATAGGAGATGTCAGTGTAGCTGGTCGTAGGTGTAGCTGGTCGTAGGTGTTAGTAATACAGGAGCTCTACATGGAGGAGCAAGTGTTCTATAGGAGATGTCAGTGTAGCTGGTCGTAGGTGTAGCTGGTCGTAGGTGTTAGTAATACAGGAGCTCTACATGGAGGAGCAAGTGTTCTATAGGAGATGTCAGTGTAGCTGGTCGTAGGTGTAGCTGGTCGTAGGTGTTAGTAATACAGGAGCTCTACATGGAGGAGCAAGTGTTCTCTGGGAGATGTCAGTGTAGCTGGTCGTAGGTGTTGCGGATCAATACTACTTTATAGTATTATTGAATGAATGTTACTAATAACAACTATGTCAAGGTTATTTGTTGGCTTTGATATGATGAATGTGTTCATAATTTTAATTTGTTGAAAAGTCGCAACTCTCTAGCTTAAAAATCAAACAAAACGCTTCAACAAGTGTAAAACTTCTATCATCCCCAGGCGTCAATTACTACACAAATTTAAATTTTAGTAAATAATTGTTATCTAAGAGTAATTAAAATATTATCAGAATCAAATTCTCTGAGGGCGACAGGAGTGTTATACTTGCTTATGTTTTACAATTTTTTTAAACGTATTTAAAAAGTCGAGGAATTATTACGACTGATATTGAGTCAGAATTTGACAATGTAGCATTGTTATTATTTATTACCAAAATCTGTGAAGGGGTTCAGTAGATTTCGTATATCGTTTTTTTATTTTATATGTAAAGATTTGTGAGTATATGAGAAGTATAATTATATCTAACATATATAAAATTGAAAATTATTTCTAAAATATACATACTAGTATAGAGAACTCATGAGAGTTGGTACTTGTATGAACTAGTTAGCGTTGGGGACAAAGTATCAATCAATAATCTATTTCAGAATACACGTACAATGGCATTGAACCACCCACCCACACATACACGTACAGTATTAAAAATATTCAAATCTCCATGTATAATAGAGATAATATTTAGCATTTGCTATTGCTTTTATTTTTTCGTACAGTGTTCATTCTAGAAGTATTTTTATCTTAGTGTTTTTGGTTTATACGTATTTTTGTTTGTTATTATCAACTATTGATCCATTTTAACACGTTAATTTTACCAATATTTCAAACTCATTTATCCCTTTAGACTATGAGGTGAAGTGTAATAAAACAATAGTAACATTTTATAATAATACTACCGGAATAAATATTTATTTGCGGAATGCAATGGGCTATCAACAGTAGTTATTACAAACAGATCACTAGACTATGATCACTTTGCTAAGTACAATTCAGTCGTTCGAAACCTAAGATAGCGTTACAACAGTGAACTATCTGATCTCTGATTGGTCGACAAACAACCAATCGTCATACAGGACGGGTTGAGCATTGTTACACAGATATACTATTGTTGTTTATACATTTGCTAGACTATAGAAGGTGTCCTAACTTACACAGTAACATATTTCTAGTGATAATGAAATCTTGTTTTTTTATCATTATTATTGTTATTGTATCGTTGTTTTGTATAGACTTATTAATCTTCATTGTTTTCAAAAGACCTATTTTTTATTTGTAAGTAACATTTTATCGTTCTCATGTATTTTTGACAATATTATCTTTTAATGAAGAATATTTTCCTATAGAAATCAGAATTGTATTCATGATTGCAAACAACATATTGTAAAATGATATAATTTGTTTTTATAATTAATTATGTATACAATGTTTTTAAGATATGTAGTAGTTAAATAAAATATAAGCATACACATAACAACAATACCAGAGTAAAAGCAGTAAAACTAAATATATTATTTACATTCTCTTTTGATAAACTGTAACACATAAATAATCACAATTTAGAACACTCCTAATACTATCAACAATAAATACACGGACTGTACATGTCTACGATAATGTGCGATGACTGTACACTTCATAATACGGCAGTTCAGACGTGTCTTGAGTTAGTAAATACTCATTTTTAATATAAATTTTTATACTTTAGGTGGTTTAAAAAAATGTTTCAGACTTTTACAATAAGGAGAACTAAAACTCACAGAGGTCTTAAAGAAAAAAATAAATGTTTAACCAAATTGTTCTTTTAAAATTTGGGTTAAAGATAGAATCAAACATCTGAATTTCAACAGCATCACTAAAAAAAAAAAAAAATAAAAAATAAATAATACAACTTTGATCTTATATCTTATATGAACTCATTTCAGTTTAATTGGGCATGTAATGTTGTATGATGGTACAATATATATGTCTAGACAGAAAATATATAATCAAGCCACACATCCCTCATTAATTTACTTTTTTGTGTTTATAGCATTTTGAATTAATTTCTAAAATCGATGTCTATAATATGTATTATTATATACATACATACTGGTACAATATATAATCTAGATTATCTATTACATTATTATAAGTAAACATGTATTTTTAATTGAGTTTCGTAACCAATATCTTGTATTTAAAACCTTGTTTATTTGTTTTTCTATTTTAAGAAAGGGATTGATAATGAATTTAGAAATTAAATCGAAATCTATCCTAAAAAGTTGATTTAATTGAGTTGTGTAGCTTAATTATAGTTTTCTATTTGTAATTTATTTCAAGTTAATAAGTTAAAGGAAATGTTTATGTATTATAAAATACGTTATTTAAAGTATGAAAATGATTCGAAATTTACACATTCAAAATAGTTGTCTGTTAGACAATTTTCTGTTTACTGTAAGTTACATAGTTTTGTATAGAGCAGTGCTGTATATCTGATTAAATTCTCAACCATCTCAATTTTATAGTTAAAATATTATATTTTTCTTAAAGTTAGTCTTATCTTGTGCGGACAATAATTTAAAAATCCTTGCATTAATAACAGACTTTGACAGGAAATAAACGTGTATAATATGTGGTAGATAAATATGAATGATTAGTATATTTTCTTTTTTTTAAAGTAAAATGAATGTTTATTTTATTAACATGTGAGGGCTGAAAACAACCAGATCAAAGCAAAGTCTAAAGAAATGACTGTTGATTTATGATTTATGTATTAGTAAAGCAAATAAAACATCTAAAAAAGAAGACAAAACCGTTCTTCAACTAAATTTAACAACAACGTTTTTAACAAAATACATATGAACTACTACCTAAACCACCTGTAGGCCTATTAACCTCCAAAATATTGACCACGTGTTGAATGGAAATTAACAATAAGTAAGACATAATACCGATCCATCCAAGCAGTACACATTTAATGGCAACTTACTTTTATAAAAGACCTCTGTGAGATTGACCCGAAAGCGGAAATGATCAATGATAAAGTGGTTAAATATTTTAGAACTTAGGCTTAAGCGGCCGGTGTCATAACTAGAATCTACAGTTTCCGGTGACAACCGCGTCAAGGTACTATCTACAATATTCAGATAGGTAAATATTGTAGATAGTACCTTGACGCGGTTGTCACCGGAAACTGTAGATTCTGGTTAAATATTTGAACATCCAGTAAATAAAAAGTCTTCTCGTTAAATAAGTTTCAAATATTACGTAAGTAAGATCATACAATTGTAAATTTAATTGTAATAGTGAATTTAATAAATTTTACCTATCGCGTTTGTTTATTTTTATAAATGAATGTTACAATTTAAATATTCCTGTTTAATTTTGTTGCTAAATGAATAAGAGGGGTTTTTAAACCTAAAACTCTTGATAAATGAAAACTTTAAATAACATATTGATACATCAATTTAAAACATTCCATACAGTAAAATAGGATCTAATCAATTTCATATTTTTAAACAACGAGATTGTTATCATCGTAAAGTTTGTTATATTGTATTGTTACAGGTATTGTAAAGTTATTAAATCTGGTTGTTTCAAGCCTATTTGTAATACTGATCTATCGAATGACTTTTAAGACATAATTTAATATCAATACCAACACAAACAAATCTTATATAAATAAATGCAGTATTTAAAAACTTATGTTTTCATTCCTTTGGTGGTGTTAACAAAAAAAATTTAAGAACACGTCTGATTTTCTGTTATAATCAAACAAAGTTTATATTTGTCTCTTTCGTCAAATTAATGTTGTCCAGACCATCAATGAACAGTTCCACTCCTACGACCGGTACCCTCTAGGGTGTCCCCAAACCCACGCACTCGACGAGCGTCCTTGCCAATTTCACAACTGTGGGTTCAGCGAGGGTAAAGGAGGTGGTTGGGGTTGTGGTGGAGGAGGCTGTGAAGGCAGACCTGCCCCCATACTCAGCAGGCTCTCTATACTGAAAGGGTTGAGCCTGCGGGCCTTGTCGACTGTGGTGATGGTAGGTCCGCGGAAGTCCACTTCCTCGTCGCCCACCACGTCGATCTCGACGTCCCTAGTGGTGCTGGAGTTGCTACAACAACTGGATGAGTCCAGGTGACTGGCGTCTCCCCGGGGACTGAGTAGTCCCTTGTTCTTCCCTGGAAACAAAACGAATGTTACGTTAAGAAAATATCGAATCTCGTATCATATCAACATTGAGTGGGAATGGCCCATGTAGTCTAGGTACTGGCTGAGTTTGATTTATGCATGACCCGATACCCAGGGCAACTAAGAGACGTACAGCTTAACGTGGAATCCGAACCACGCTGTATTTTTCTTATTTTAAATTAACTAACAGCCTGATTCTCAACATCCGAACCCTGGCCTCCATCCAACACGGACACTCCAGACTTTTCTAGTAATGGATGTGCAACAATTGTGAGGACGACTTGTCAGTTTTGAGAGGACCGAGAACAGAACCACGATCTCCACAACACTTTATCACCAAGTAGGATAGCTGGGTTACAGCATTGCACCAATAGTGGCAACTAATTAATTTATAGGTTACAAATATCATAACCCAATTGATATTTGTGATTTGGGTTGATGTTATTGGGGACTTAAACTCTCCCAATCTTTAAAAACATAACTAAAATATGTGGGTTCATAAAATTAAACATTGATCCTTCCTCAAAGGCGTTAGATTCGTACTGTAGGTAAGCTTCTTACCACGCATTCAGCCTCTGCATACATGTTTAGCAATGATTACCCATCTTGTAACGACCATTTACAAGTCCTGAATGCCATTGTCTTCAATGCAACAAGACGTCCATCACAGACCCATTGGAGTGGTGTAAATTATATTCGAGACATGCACATTGTTGGTGAATCCTACGTGATATGATAGTTACCTCCAGCTTGCTGCTGAGCCTCCCACTCCCGCCGGAGGGTGTCCAGGTCCACGGACACGCCCTTGGCCGCCAGTTTGCGCTGCTGCCGCTCCAGGCTCTTCAGCAACTTCTTCTGCCGCCTCTCTATCTCCTTGCGCCGTAGCTCCTCGGCCGGGATGGGCTCCCCTGAGCAGGTCACTGGGTGGGCGTTGTGTGCTGGCCTCCCGGGTCCCTTCTTCGTGTGCTCCTTCTTCCTCCACTTGGCACGTCGGTTCTGGAACCACACCTGGTGACAGAAACAATTACCCTTGTAGCTTTTTAAATAAATCCACTGATCTAGAGCTTATACAATGAAACGATGTGGAATGTTACTATTCAATGAAGCACTAAACTGTTGAATAAAATTGCCGAACTTGATATTAGGAGCCAATTTATTAGGCTCAAGGCGGCCGTTTACCAAACTGGCAAGTCTCAACTGGAAGGTCGACAGCCCCAGGCAGCCCCATAGTAGCCATGTAATTTTACCTCGTTTGGCCAAAACATACTTTTCTATTTAACCTGAACAGTTCATATTTGTTATTATGATGAGGTATAGTGACAATTTTATGATTATTAAAGAGTGGTCTAGAGGACCACTGTTTGATGTTAAGAGTGTTTTAATGGAAATCGCCAAGATTGACTGTTAAATTTTCACATATTTAACCATGCAAAATTATTAAAGTACTCAATTTTGATCACAAAAACCAACTTATGGTCCACTGGAAGAGGTCGTTGCCTTTCAAATGACACTTCAATAGTTAGAATACGATTTGGAGCTTTTTTTTCAGATGGAAACGGCCTCCTTAATCTGAAAATCGATTTTAGTGATTGCTGTAACCAAAAAATATTCACAAAGTATTAGTTATTGTAATGAATCGTGTAGTACGACTATGGTCGGATTTGTAAATATTAATTTATGTATGTAAAGTAAGGCCTCCAAATGTTTAGAGGCAGAGATCTAAAATAGGGTTAAACAGTGGGTTCAAAAGTGAAAATAAGGTGAAGATAACATAGTGAAGTTCCTTAACCAAGGCGACTTAAACAACAGTAAATACTGTAATTGATTCTGCTCAGTTAGATACATAATTATATATATCAAATTTTAGTGAACACCTTTACCACTTTACTTATTGGATTGGTAGCCCACACTTTTTGTTTTCTGCTTTTCAAAAGATAATATTGTTTAGTTACGTTACGTAGTTAAGTTGACCTCCACAGTATCTCTCACTTCATTATCTTGTAAAATATATGTTTTGATGCTGTGTCTGCCTTTATAATAGTCTAATACTACGTAGTTCAAGAAAATGTTCAGATTAAATTTATCTAGAGGGAGTGCCATATATGAACGTTATACGAAAGTCCCATATTTGCGTTAACCTTCTTTTTCGTCTTTATAACATCAAAATATGATGGTTAAATAAGTGAGACCGTCAGAGGAGTCGGAGTGGAGTCAGCAGAAGCCACAGGTGTTTAAGGTCGGCGCCCTGGCCAGGCACGGGGTGTGATCATATCGCCAATTGACTGGTCATAAAAACGCCGCGTTATGTATGTGTAACACCTCGGTAAAGGTAATCGGTCATCGATTTACGAGCTCGTAAACTAGCCGCCATTGCTGTTCTACGGAGGGGGGAGGTCCTCGGCCAGAGGAGGGGTTCTGCTGTACGCTTTCACTATATACCATCGTTGAAGTCTCCATGACTCGCCGCTGTACTGCTAAGCAGACCAACAACAAGGGCGAAATACGATTGCTATTTTCATTTTAAAACATGATTTAAAAACTTATTACTCTTAGGAGGCCTCCAAAAAACTTTTCTTGCTAACACCTTAAATAGAAATCACAGTCTTGCATTGAAATTTTTGCAAATCTTGTAAAACTATGCCAAAATTTACCTTCTTCTGGGTGTATAAAGAATTATTTTACAAATTTCCAGATTCTATGGTCTGAATTTATTTCAAGGGAAACAATCCTAAAACATAGCAATGACATAGACGCTTAGTTCACCCAAAGGATAACTTAAAAAAAAAACCTCAAAGTGCCGAGTAAATAAAAATTGAAAACATAATGAACTACTTAGAGTTTATAAACAACAATATAATAAGTTGACTATAGCAACATTCCAAGTAAAATTAAAATAAATATGAAAACATAATGAACTACTTAGAGTTTATAACACAACAATATAATAAGTTGACTATAGCAACATTCCAAGTAAAATTAAAATAAATATGAAAACTTCTTGAACTAGGCCTACTTGAAACCATTAACACAAAAATTTAAGTGACTATAAAAGGGAACAACTTGGGAACATTGCTCAAAATGACAAGTCAAGGAATAGTAAAATTGAAAACGCCAAGAGCTATTTAGCCCTGTGTAATATAAGTATATGGTTTATATTTTTACAACTGAAAAAAAAACAGTCAAAATATAACTAACAAGACTATGACAGACTGAATTAACAATACCATAGCAAGTAACAATAAAAACATGATTACCATACACACCAAGTAACGACATAGATAGTTAAGTATTGAAAGCTAACTCCACTAATGTGTTGTTTTGATATTCACCAATATTTATAATTTAAAAAAAAAATTTTTTAAAGCTCTTTTTTCCTTTCTGTTTGGGACGAATGTTGACATTGGTCGGGCTTATGTTCAAGATAAAGAACTTATTTATATCAGAGTTGTTGTTGTTTGCTATGGAAAGTGATGTAGTTATTTTGTCTGTTTTATACATGGAATATATAAATATTTAGCTAGTAAATTATTGTAAAGAATAAATATAAAAAATAATAAACAACTATGTATTTTGAAATTGTACATGAGTGAAGTAATTATTTGGAACAAAATGTAAAGCGCAATTCTAGAACAAACTGTAAGAATGTTTTCCTCTCTCTAAATTGGATCTGGAGCTCCCCCCTATGGTTTTAAGGAAGATTGAGCATGTCTTTGAAAATTATGTATTACTCATGACGATTACAGTAAGTGAATTTGGACTCAGCTCATATGTAGTATAAGACATATCCTATGAAAAGTATTCTCTTAAAAATTTATATCCAATTGGTTGTTTGTAAGTTATAGTACCGAGTTTTCATACACACAGATAGATTTCTCGTCCAATGTAGATCCAAGTAATATCCAATTGGTTGTTTGTAAGTTATAGTACCGATTTTACATACACACAGATAGATTTCTCGTCCAATGTAGATCCAAGTAATATCCAATCCAGGGTTATAGCGATGTAAAAAAATACCGAAATTGTAGGTGATCAAATTAAGAGACATCAAATCCACTCTAGTTTGTAACTTACTCAACGCACAATATCTTCGAATAGTATTTTTAATACGATAAATATTTTTTTTCTAAACAATTTTTTCTATAAATTTGTTTCTATAAATTTAAATCTACTCACCCTAATTTTTCACTCCAAGTAAATTTTCAATCAATTCTATCTGCTTCCGTTTGATCATGGTGAGAGAATGGGTGAGCATAGACTTTGCTTCAAACTAAAGATGGCTGTTCTTCGTCAAATGAATATAAGCCTATCGCGATAAACAAATTCTTATATTAGTCCCTTTTTTAAATATTGATATTACAAGGCAAAACAAATGTAAATATTGATTAATATTAAAAAGGCCGTTTCGCCTCAAAAAAATCTCCAAAAACATGGTTTCAATTTCTAAAAATTCTGTCCGTAATAATCATCCTATCGCAACATTTGAACTACAATTAATTTGATGTTTAGAATTATCTAAAGACGATAAATAAATTTTTTACAACACTTAAGTAAGTATGTTTATAATTTTGTACAGTCAATTATGTAAAACTTTCAATGTAATTTTTTTTTCTATTTTCAATTAAAAAACTTATAATATAAATGTTCCACTGCAATAGACCATAATAATGATACGAGGTTTACTATAACTCATCATAATAATAAACGCGAACCGTAGAGTTTAAATAAAGAGGCTTGTTTTAGCACGCTGACTGTATTCTACTTTGTTTACTGTCTACATCGTTTGGAAAACGGCAACGTTTATGAAATCAGTTATCTACGTTTTATAATAAACGGAAGGACGTTTGTACTCTACTAGAGTTTCAACATGGACACTACTAGAGAAGTCTGGTGTGACCATGTTGAATGGTAGTCAAGGTTCGGATATTGTGTAGAGAATATTACTGAGTGTCAGACTTGTCAGTTAGCTGAAAATTCAGACCAACACTACGTAGTTCGGATTCCACGTAAAGTTGTAGGTCCCATAAATTTCCTGGCTATTGGGATATTAATAAATAGTCCTTTCTAAACTAAGTCGAACTCAGATAGTAACAATGACTACACTCGTTCATCTTCACTCATCACACTCATTCACCCCTCATATTCGCCCATATCTCTACGATCGGCATCTTAGAGATGAATGAGGAAAATAATTATAATAATAATGAATACTTGTTTTTTACACAAAACAAGTCAATGTTTTACATAACTTTATCTTCGTTTAATGATGGAATTTAAGAAATGAATATATTATGGCTTCTTTTTAAGCAGATTGAATAAATATTCTATTTAGCTGATGGGACGGATTATAAGTTGGATTCCGAACCATCCACTCCGATCTTATTATTTATTAATATTTGATATAGTTATCAGAATTTATTTATTCATTTTATATGGTTACACCATTTTATATAAATTCATAGAATTATATTTAAAGCTTATTATTGTTATTTTCATATTTTTACTATTAATTTTCGTATTATTGTTTTGGACGTACTTTATAATGTACAATTAAAAAATTACATTATAAAATATATTGCTCGTGTACCTGGAAGGAATAAGCTGATTAATTTCATATGAAAATGGCACACGAATTTTCCAAAAGATCATTAAAAGTAAAAAAAATAAAAAGAGTGGTTCCCCTCTTCATTTTACTAAAAATAATTCTGTGAAATTAGGCTGTGGGGGATTTACCAAGTGATAATAATATTAAATATGTACACACAGGCAGTAGTTAAATAATTTTATTTTAATGCATACTCTTGAGAATCACTCAATTATGAGTTTATTAACTTTTGAAAATATTTTGAATATTTTCATCTTTAAAACTCATATGCCAAGTAAATTATCTTATTATATTAATTATATTTTTTTTATATACTTCTCGTTGTTTAGTTTAATAGCATTAGTTTTAAATATTGAAAATATGCTGCCTATAAACTCACGCATACCTATGTGATATATAAACTCACGCATATCTATGTGATATATAAACTCACGCATATCTATGTGATATATAAACTCACGCATATTTATGTGATATATATACTCACGCATGTAACAACATTGGATAATAGCCTACAGTTATTATATGTAACACTCATGGCCCACTAGAAGTACTTTTAACGCTATTTTTACGAGTTAGCCTTTCCTTATGTCTAAACTTGTATCGCTATACAAAATAACCTCTCCTTTATCTTACTAGACCATGTTGATCCGTTGTATTTTTTTTTTTTTTTTTTTTTTCTACACCACAACACAAAAGTTTTTCCTTACGTTTTCGAAATGTCAGTTTTTGTAATACCTACTGTTTTGTTCATACCAATCTATTTAATAATTTTTTTAATCTACTTCAATTTTCATAAAATTTGAAAATTGTCTTTATTAACCACAGAGAAAAAGAAACAGATGTCGCTTTCTTATGGCTGCATCGAACACCTCAGATGCAGTTATAAACAGATTATATATACTGTACAACTTTATAAATCTGATGTATAATTACTACACTTATCCTTTAGTATTTGGGGGAATAAGGAGAGGACTGACAAGGTGCTGGCCCTTCTATATGCCTTGTAAAATCGAGAACTAATACGACACACATGTAGTACACTATTGAATGCGGTCTCTGTTTCTGTTTCTCTCTGTGTTAACCTAGTAGATTCTCCCATAAAAGTGGGTATTCCCATAGAATTGTCAATCTTCGTATTTTTGTGTCAACTGTATGTTTGTGTATTCCTATTAATTATGCTCGTAAGTTTGAGCTTAAGTATTTAATATACTTAATATTGTTCTGATAATTATTTTTCTTCTCTTTTTTTTAATTTGTTTCATGTCAAAATTGATTTTTATTTACATTGTTATAGTGTCTGAGATTTGCATGCATAAAGAGTGGTTTTGTATTGTAAATGTTTTGAGATAATTAACACTTGTCAATTTTAACGTTCATTTTTTTATTGTAGTACTGAATATAATTTCTCAAGCATTTGGTATTGAAATGTTTCAAAGTTGAGTTCATTATCATCAGTAACAGTAATAATAGTACAGATATAACTATAGGACCTTTTGCAAGCCTAACGGTTAGCACTCCTGACTTCAATGCAGAAGTTCGCGTGTTCAAATCCCGGAAGATCCAACTAAATTTAGCTCGATAGGTTTGGAGTGTTGTCCCATAACAACGTTTGAATGATCAATAAAAAGTGCCATTGGCGTTGAAATAAAAAAAATGTAATAATAATAACAACAAACTTTTGAAGCACAGTAGGCTGTATCAGATACAAGTGAGAGCAATAGAAACCTGTTTTTATTTTATTTTTTTTTGACGTTGACTAAAGTTTTAGTATAGAACAACTCTATGAAATCAGAATGCACACAAAATATTGACGTTGGTAATGATTTTTCCAATCAAGTATATTTCAGGGTGTGCTGTTTAACCTTTGTTTAACATATCATTTTTTGTAATGGATTGATCCGTTAAATTCCCGTTTCTGTGCATTTTGTAATGGAAACTAGAAACGGTTATAATTTTTGTAATCGTTGGCTTGGGGCCATCACGTTGATGTTGTGATATTTTCACGCGGATTAGATGGCAACCCTGTCGCCGGTAATTGGGATAATTTGTCTGTGTACCTCAGCGTTAGAGTTCAAATAACTTACTCTATTGCTCTCTTAGTCCCAACATAACCTCACTTTCTAATCTAATGTCAATGATCAGCTGAGTTATGGTATTTTAACATTACAGTTTAACAGCTGTTTTTGTTCATGACAGTTGATGAAGTACCTAAAATAATAGGTGAAATCAATGTTATTTTGTATGTTTGTATTCTATGGTTAATTTTAACCATAGAATGACAGTATTTGCTAAACATATCTCCACTGACCTTTTAATGTTTTTCTCCGACATTTAAAACACTAATAGAAATCTTAAGGCGTAGACTTACATTAAGGTATGAAAAATCGTTCTGGGTTCGTTGTATATTCCATAGGTTTTATATGATATTATAGTTTTTAAATAGTTAATTGATTTAATCAATAAATTGTAATTTTATTGATTATGTGTTTAGTAATACAATACAAAAGCATTCCGGTTAAAAACCTGCCGTTCATAATATAACTAGTGCATTTTCTTAAACAAAATTATATTGATAAACTTTTGGTATTAAAAATGAAACAAAAACTATCTTACTAAAGTATCTTTGCTATATCAATTTAGGCATATAAGAAAAATGCACTAAACCCAGAACAATCAATTTTCTTAACTGTAAAAAGTCGTACTTCAACACCAAACAATGCGGTTAGCCTCAGGGAAGCACTTTAGGTCCAGTTGATTTTGCAATGTCAGGCGAAGTGGCATTATTAATTACCGTGCTGAGGTGATCAGTGCAAGGTTATGTTTGCTAAGATATACGACGTGTTAGGTACTGTCCTGGAGGCAAACACCTGCCCCAGGACCATCTGGACGAGGATGTCCTCGGGCCTCTGGAGAACGGTAACTTACAATGGGGGTTAGTGATGCCGTTACAGCTTGTTTTTACGAACACTGAGAAGCTTTATATTTGTATGTTGAAAAGAAAATCA
Organism: Stictocephala bisonia; assembly: GCA_035578905.1. Lineage (NCBI taxonomy): Eukaryota > Metazoa > Arthropoda > Insecta > Hemiptera > Membracidae > Stictocephala > Stictocephala bisonia. The sequence continues at coordinate 2,529,738 of JAQJVL010000057.1, read as the reverse complement.
GTTGTGTCATTCTTGTGATTGTGATTCCATCATCAGTAAAATACAAAATATTTGCACCATGTGCCAAATCAGACCTATAAATCTCTTTAATTTGGTAGAAGAAATGTGTATTGCATCATTGCATCTTGGACATCTGGCAAAACTCAATCAATTTTTAAGAAATCTCAAAATATCTCCTACAAGATGAATCAGGCCGAAAAACGTTAACATCTCAAAATAGCCACAACTCTGATGCTCAACATTTCTAAAGTTGTAAAGATTGAAACTCCAAAAGATGGATCAATAGTACCTAGTACCTAACTTAACTTGGTATGGGAGTATACGTAGAGATATGGGTTAATAGAGGGACTAATGAGTGTGATGAGTGTATATTGACGAGTGTAGTCATTGTTACCAACTAAGGATCAGGTTTTCTAAGGATAGTCTCTTTCTAAAGATCAGGTTGACTGTTCCTTAGAAAGAGCCATTTATTAATAGCGCAGTATCCAAGGCAACTAAGAAACCTACAGGTTTACGTGGAATCTGAAACACATAGTATGATTGTACTCATTACAGAAAGATCAGTTCTTTGGCGAGAATTAATTTTCATCACACTAACTCTTGGCCTGTTACAATATGTTACAACAATAATTCTTAACTAATGAGCCAAGTGGGGCCTATTTTCCCATACATTATCATTTATAGTTTGGATAAAATGTCCATTTATTTACCTCATATTAAGCTTGCACCTGATAAGTTTTTAGGGGCTAACCTGCCTCTTGGCTGATCTGTAGTTCCTCCTACCTAGAGGAATCTTCATCGGTGATAATCTCTTGTCTCGTATTGTACTAGGAAAAAACTCGTTCTCAATTTGGCTATCACTAATTTGCAATTGTTCTTAAGGTTGCTGCTCCATAAACAACAACGCTCTAATATAACCAGTCTTCTCAAATCGAAATCTGCTATTGACATATATGAAAGATGCATTAAAATAGTGATCACAATATTTTAATTTAGTTCAAAATGCGTAATATAATTTTGTATGTCACATCCGTCAGTTATAAGCGCAATACAGATGCATCTAGCTAGACGATCAGAAATAGCAAATCATCGCGTAGTGTATCGGATGTTCTTACACTGGGTCTGTTTTCATGTTTACGACTGTGACTTATAGTTGCAATAGACCACTCTAACCGTAGACCTTCCCAACACTACAGCAGTAGGAGCAGAGTGTATGTGCAACAGCAGCATGTGGAAGGGTGACAGTATAACTGGAGCAGACAAGAAGGATTAATTATTGTAACTGGTCCATTACATACTATCATTTGAATGCTTTGATCTACGTTAGTGGATATCCAACAATACAAACAATTTCATCATTAGAAAACTCCAGCCTTTCTTCAAGATATTTTAAAACAGCATTATTCATTTTATTCCTATTTATCCTCCAAACTCAAACACATACTCTTACACAGTAGAATTTTTTTCAAACCACCTCTGTTAGTTGTATTCTTTTGAACACCATTTTCAAAATTTAGAGCCTTGTGTATATGATCATCTAAATCATAATTATGTATTATGTAGATAAGTTGATTAATCTAACTGCTTAGAACAGTTGAGTTAAATAGGAATTAAGTTGCTCCGCCTTAAATTGGAAAAATTGTGCAAATATTTGTAAGGGGTATAGGTCTATAAAGATATTCAAATTCCTTGCAATTTTAATGAATAAAGTCTTGCACTGAAGGACTGCTCGGTTTTGCAGTCGCCACTGTGCCTTGTTATTTAATTTGAATTTCCATGCCGAATGACATGTCATTTATAAGACAATATTTTCATGTCTCTTACTTCAGCTTATTGCCATACACTTCTCTATCTAAGCGTTGTTTCTCATTTCAGAGCAACATCCGTAGTCAAGCGTAGCATTACCCTGATTTAAGACATCGTCTAACCATTTAGAAACTAACCTTTATTTTTTTTTTTTTTTTTTTTTTTTTTTTAGTTTTTTTAAATCTATAACTGGACCTCCTCTCAATATTCTGGCATGACGTTAGTAACAAACCAGACCTTTGGTGATTTGGCTTCGCATATGCTCACTCTCTTGGTGAGCAACTAATCATGATTCCTGGTGGAATTTACCATTATGTTTAGAAAACTCATACTGTCCCTGGATGGCCTTGTTTACGACTCAGTCATTCTGACATTGAGTCCCCTATGTAAAGAGATAACCTCTTAACTTCTTTCTCAAGTAGTTATTAGACTATTTTATACATAAGTTAACTACATCCTTTGATTCCAAAATACTATGGCGTTTGTACTTTGGTTTATGCCAAATGATATAACGTCATTCAATCTTTTCGTAATCTTGACGAATGCCCCTCATCGCGATGCTTTAATATCTTTCAAGACTTTCAGGAGTCAGAAACTACCTAAATATTCTCAACTACGGCGTTTAGCAACCTCTTATCAGCAAAAAACAGAACAGTGACACTTATATAAACAGATATTCTTGTTGATTACTGCTATAAGAAGAGGATAATATGTTCCGAAGATGCAAATACTCAAACTTGCTAGTACAATGAGTACTAGTACATTCCTAGTACATTGCTAGTACATTCCACAAACATCGACCATCAGTATCCAATAACGGGAATCGCACCTGGAACATACGTCATTTCTGACTTTGTGGAACCTTAACGATCCAATTGCAAATTTTACATTTTATAGCATAAGAAAAATTATTCATTTATGTTATGCAAAATCAATACATTTTGAAATATTATCTAATATATTTTTTAGTCAATGTGTTGCAGCAGACGCAGTCTGTGTAATGACATTTTTTTGATTGGCACTAACTTCGTTATTTATTGTCAGTCTTTTAAAAACCAGGTCTCGTGAAATTTGATAAATTAGTCAATTTTATATTTTCTCAAATAAAGTCCACTAATATTCAAATTCATTAGCCTACACCTCTACCACTGAGTACAATCCTTGATTATATTATTACTTACAAATAGATATCTCATATATTAGGAATATTTGTGCCTGTAATTTGGTTAGTTAGTGAGGTCAGCAACTATTTAACACAAAATTTAACATACGATGATAAATATATCTTTGTGCTTATAAAATCAATGGTACAACAACAAAATATCGTCGCACAACCAGGATGTCTGTGTAGTGGTAGGTATCTTAGTTCGATTCTCTGTTTTAAACGTTGGGGCCTTTTCCGTTAATTCACTACCACTACTTTTTTATCGCAATTACAAATAGATTAGGTTAGGTTAAATTAGGTTGGGTTCGATGGGTACTAAAGTTGATAAAAAACTTGTAAATCCAATTATTGACTTACCGCCGAATGCCAGCGATATCGAATTCCTAACGGATAAGGAATACCACAGTGGACGTAAAAATAAGCGGGAAACAGTTTTAAAAGGCAATAGAATATTTATCAAGCGGAATTGAATGAACGGAAACAAAAATAAGTACTCAAGTGGTAGTGAATTAACGGCAAAGATCCAAATGTTGTATTAAAATATTTGGCAAATATTTTGCAATCCAATTTTTTTGTTTTCACTATCCAACTTTTTTATTGTTAATAACAAGTCACAATATGATTAAAACGATATGATACGATAAAATAAAAATACAATAGCAGAGGGTAAAAGGGGCACAAATGAGACCCTAGTATCTTAGATTTTATACACAAATAGATTTCACATCCAATGTTTAACGTTGAGTCTCAAAATATCAGCTGTTTTTGTGGTCCATTGTGGAGCGCTAGTCCCATGTGAATACAATGCAGTTTAAACCAGGTGTGGTTGCGGGCCCCAGTAACAAAAAAATTACAGGCACAAATATTTCTATTAGATGGGATATCTATTGTATGTTTATGTGATCAAAGATATTACCTTCAGATAAACAGGTGTACTCTACTTGAATAATATACATCGGAGCATATGTTTCTAACCTCTATAACATTCAACTCTGTTCGGTTGGCAGAACCCGTTCTGGCGGCGGCTCCAGTATCGATTAAGACGGCAATGATTAAATAAAGCAAGGGGCAGATGGAGACTCCTCGGGGGCCCATTTCGCCCCCCCCCCTGCATCCCCGAGGGCCCGCTACCCTCTGTTTCACTTTGTTCAGATTTACCACCATCATCTACCCCCTACCCTCGGGCCACGTAATACCTCGTGTTCTGGTTTGTTGCGCTCTAATATTGGATTTGGGGCTGTTTCCGCGGTTTGTACCAGTGTTTACCGGATTATATTGGTTTCGGTGAGGGCCTGGGGGGTGATTTGTTTCAAAAAACTACGTAACGAAAGGCTGGTTTATTTTGAATAGCGTATTAAGTATACAATATATTTGTAAGCATTTTATTTTATGCCACATATGATAATTTAACACGTGTTTTTCATTTTATTTCATGTTGTTGAAATGTGTAATAAAATTAGAAATTAGATGTTTATCAACTCCTGGTGTTAAAATGTTGTCCAATTGTAAATTTATTAGAAGGACACATGATAGCCTAACAGTTCTAAATTAAAAACAGAAATAATAAGAAAAATAACAGAAACTTTTGAATATTTGTTTTGCTTCTCCACTTTTTTAAATTTCTGTTTTTTAAGAGACAATTTTTACACACGCCCGGGATCCTTAAATCCTTTAATAATAATATTTTATTATTAATATTAAGGTATTAATATTAATATATTAATATTAATAATAATAATATTAATGAATAAGTTGTAATCCTTCAGATTGTGAGTTAAATCCCCCCCCCCCCCATCCCTGAAATATGATGGAAAAGCAAACTATTGCCCAAACAACTCGTTTTGTTTATACGCTCTGGATCCACATTTCTTGGATAGTTAATAGATCTTTTAGGATCTCAGGAACCTTACAATAAAAAAATGATAGTGGAAAAGAATAAAAACATCAAATAAGTTGTTGGAAGGTTCAGTTTCATTCTGTTTGTGTAAATAAAAATATTTTTGTTGATCATTAATCAGAACTATTTCGGAATATATATTTTTAATTTGGTTATTTTATTGTAAAGCCACGTTTTTCCTGATCACTACACAGACTCAGAACATAAGCTTTATCGGTCGGTTTTGATGGAGAAACACTAGGTCTAAATACTTGTTAGGTAAACATAGTACGTAGGCCTACAACGTTTATCTCTTAGTTTATTCTTCCAACTGTTGACGGAGTCCCTTTATTATCCAAAACAGTGTGATGTATCCTCATTGTAGCAGGAACTACGCTCCATATTTGTATTAGTCTCATAAGCTTAGTAAGCTCAGTAAGGCTTAATAATTACATAAGTAATGTACGAATTATTGTTGAAATGTAGTTTTGGAGCAGTTTCGGTAAGAAGTAGTTACGGAAATTAAAGTTATAGTATTAACTTTATGTTCAAACCATTAACGAAGAGTGTCCTCTCACATGGGTCCCGTGAAGCTGAGTTTCCCTTCGGTGAAACTAAGTTCATGTTAGGTTTTCACAATCAGCATCAGCAGTCTTCCTCTCTATCCATCCTTCTCTCTGTCTCTCTCCAACACACTCTAGTGACTAATAGATGACCTAATAGTATGCCAAAGAGTCGTTCGAGTGCTTATTTGAAACAAACCACCGCTAGATAGCAGCACAGGTGTGCGTGTACAACAAACGTATCACCTTGGACAATCTTTTTGTTTTTCTAGTCAAGGTTAACACTCTTACCGCGACTCGTGATTCCTTGAGGTCGAGCCTGAGGGCGAGCGCCTCCCTCATGAAGACGTCGGGGTAGTGGCTGGCCAAGAAGGCTCTCTCCAGCTCCTCCAGTTGCCAGGAGTTGAAGTTGGTCCTGGAGCGCCGCCTCTTGCTGGAGGATAGGTCGTCGTTGCTGCCCAACTCACCATCTGTGACAAAGTAAAACATGGTGACATTCGTCTTGGTGGATAATTTATACGTTGTAAACCAATGTTGATTGTAACGATAGTAACTATTATTTATTATAAAAAACATACACTTTACAAACTATATATACTAAACAGGTTTTTAAAGTTGCCTCTCTAAATAATGTAGAATACCGTTTTACTAGTGTAAGTTACATAACATCACTATCAGATGTGTTACGGTAATGTAATATTTGAGTTTTTTTAAATATATTTTTGTTGTTGTTAATAATATATTTTTGCTATTGTTTACTGTGTAATCTTGTTAATTTTACATTGTTGTTTATATTTCCTACGTGTACTTAGGTCCTAAGTAGTTTTTTGTGTTTAGAGTTCATGTAATTTTGTACTAAAAATCTAAATACAGTACTAAATTTGAATTTTCTGTATGTACACATATTTAGACCTACTTAAAAACTTGTATGTACCATAATTAGCATCATGTACAAAAATGTTATTTTATGTCTTATTAGTCTATTAGACAAAAATATATCTATATAGGGTGAAGCATGATTTAAAATTATATACTATATAGAAAATGTATCTACAATGACATTTTTTGTCAACTATCCGTAGGCTAAGTACGTAAGAAACTCTGTGTAAAATGTCGCATACACTATATTTAGATTTTATTCTATAACTAATAAAGTTTAGTTTCCATCACTTCATTTTATTATATTTTGATGCAACATTTAAAATACAAACATGACAAATCCACTTGAAGTAAAATGCTAAAATTAAGTTATTTCTATTCCATTTATTGTTCTAGTTCACTTTCCACGCTTCATAGCTTTCTGGCCTGTGCTTGAACTTTATTCAACTAATGACGTATAGTTTAGTTTACGAGCGTTAGTTTACAATCAAACCACAGTATAATGTGAACTCACTGTAGTGAAGCTCAGCCGTTTTACTTGCCAACCAAGTGATGCTAGCGATCCTAGCGGTCGTGTAGCAAACAGCGGTGGGGTAAGCAGAGATGCCGCAGCTCTGCGATACGACCACTAGGATCGTTAGCGTCGAGCAGTTGGCATTTTCCTCAAAAGTAGGCTTCACTACTGTGTGTATGTTATACTGTGATTAAACCTTGAACAACGGTCACAGCCTTAGCCATCTTCACATCTTAGTGTACGAACGTATGATCAAAACAAAATCTCCAAAACAGGTCCATGTCTTTACAAACATAATCATCTTTATATTCGTAGAACAACTCTATAGAATGGTTAGTTTGTACTATTAATTAACTATTCCAATACACATATCATTGAAGTGAAAATTCGTGTTTAATGGACCAGTCGAATTCATAAAATTTAAATCATTTTTATCCTTTATTTATATCCTGTATTTTTAAGTATTGGTATGAACTTTTGAGGTTAGCTTCATATGAAAGAGAAGCATCAATATGTTAGCAATTATCATCAGCTGTTTTTATTAGCAACAGCTGATCATTTCCTTCACGTCTCCTTGACATAACCTATAAAAATTGAGGTTGAAATGTTCATTAGGTCGTCATTTTCACTTTGGAACCATGCCAAAATCGATTTAGCCTGGAATCATTTTTCAGCGAAACCTATTACTACCTTCTATTTATCAAAACAGGTGATCCATAGAAGGTAAGCTAATTTAATAATCTCACAACGCGCGTAACGAGCAGCCACTTTTATCCACTAATTGCTTATTTAATAGGGAATTAACCAGGAGACTTGCCTTCTTGTTTAGTGGTTGACTGCTAATACGTTTCATGGCTACCATAAACACTTCACTTTTAATTAAAAGTATTTATTTATACTCGCCGGAAAATTAGCTTGGATTTATTTATGTTTCCTTCGCAAATGACGGTTCATGATTTGTTGTACGTTGGCATTAATTTTCATTAAAATGTATAGTGTAATTGATTTAGAGCTGTGATAAGAGGTTTGAATTGGATGTGATAGTGTAAATAATCTCGGTTTATAATAGTAATTTATTATGTAACTGTGTGTGATTTGTTTTGCATACTTCTCACTGAGATGAAAAATAACGTAATCTAAAATTGATGGTATTCTTAGAAAAAAATATATGGATAGCTCTAATTAATTACAATAGTGTCCATTAGAGATATTATTTATTTAAGGTGTTTTACGTTGACATAAGTTCTTCAGCATATTTTACTCGCTGTCATTTCATTTGAAATAACACGCATTCTTTACCACACATGTAAGAGGGAATGTTTTGTAGAGAAAGAGGTTTTCTTTCAATAAATATTTAATTGCATTATATAACTGTACGCCTTTTTTTAAATGTATAGTAACATTTTTAAATGCTCATAACGTGGGATTAAATGAGAAAAACAATAGTGTGGCTGAATTGTTCATAGGCATGTTAGTTTCTTAGTAAACAACCTTCAAACTCGGGTAGGCCTACACGTAATTCCTGCGATGAAAGTAAACATTTGTGTATCCAGTACTGAAACCAAAACTCAAAACGTGTTTGAGTAAAGCCTTTAGGGGTAGTTCTCGGTAATTTTACTTGATCATCTTCATGGTTGGATATTTTATACAGAAGTAAGAACAAATATAAAATTGCTAAATTTAATTTTTATTATAATATTTAAGAAATTGTCTAGTTACATCTTTTTTCTGAATAGTGGATGACTTAAAGACAACAATACTCTCTAGGTAACACTTCAAAAGCAACTGATAACAATATTTTTATTCTTTCAAAATTATATGCAAATGATAGGCCTACTCTAGTTAAGTTATAATCACATAAAAATTTGATCTACCGTTTCAAACAACATCCAATAAAATATTAAATATTTTCTCTTTCCGTTCTTATACTGCACGAGTTCATGTCGAGCGGAACAGTACACATACACCCTGGCTACACTATAATTCAACGTTTTACAGTATTTTAAAGAAGCTTTAGTCGTAGGTTGTTATTGAAGGAAAATAACATTGTATACTATAAGTTTGCTTCGAGTCGTTTTAATTTGAGTTTTCACATTTTCCCAATATGGCAGAGATAAATTTTCATTCTATAAAATACTGTCGCATTTTATTTTATCATGCGTATTCTACTTGTAATTGTTGTTTCAAAAGCCTTGTTTTATTAAGAAATTATAATATAGTTTATTCTTAAGTATATATATATATATATATATATATATATATATATAATTTTTTTATAAATTTACTTGCAAGAACAAAATTATAAAGGTCGATTTATTTACGCATTGTGGCCTAAAATTATTATTTTTTTTAATTATCTGTGGAGTCTGAAATGATAAAATAAAACTTTTTGAACTCTGACAGGTTTAATACTCAGACTGAAAAGTCGAAATAACAAAACCATTCTGGAATGGGCAAATTCTACTGTCTATTACCACTTTATAAGTTATTGGATCTCCGCATAATTGGCTATGTAGAGGGCTTATCACCCCTTGGGAGGCGCCCTATCCATCATAGGGTCGTTGTGCCAGAGGGTGGCTCGGCTACACTTGTCGCCTCGTATTAACCGCACGCAGTACGGTTTATCGAGGCTGTGGTCTGCTGTTGTAAAAGAGGGGCTGAAGTCAATGTTGTCCACTGCCGTTTGATTTAGATTTCCACTGTCGTGTAAAAGCGAGGCAATATTATAATGTCGCGACATTCTTTGTTAAATGGCAACTTACTTTGCAATGTGCTTTAGTCGTTTAGACTGTACATTGTATTTTTTATGGATAAAATTCTTCGTCTCAGTAACTAAATATAAATCACAGTTTAGCATAAAACTACAATTTTGTGCCATTGTAATCACACATAAACGGGTTTTGTTTATTTTTGTCTTTTAATTTAATGTGTTCCTTTTAATAAATTAACAAGCTCATAAATGTGAAGATTCAAGATTAATTTATTGACACAATATGAACTGTTACAGTTTGCTATGCAAGTCGTAATACAAAAATAACATCATTAATCAAGAACATAAAATAATACACAAATAACATCATAAGTAAATTAATTCTAAGACAATTTTTCAATAGTGTACTATAGCCGATCTTAAGTGTAGGCTCAAGATCGGCTATAGAGCCTACACTTAAGATCGGCTATAGAGCCTACACTTAAGATCGGCTATAGAGCCTACACTCAAGATCGGCTATAGAGCCTACACTCAAGATCGGCTATAGAGCCTACACTCAAGATCGGCTATAGAGCCTACACTCAAGATCGGCTATAGAGCCTACACTCAAGATCGGCTATAGAGCCTACACTTAAGCCGATCTTGACATTTATTTTATTGGAATAAGAGCTGCTACAGTAAGAAAAGTATTTAAGGTAGTTCAATAAAAATAAAACATGTGATTAAGACTAATGAATAGATAGAGATAAGCAATAGATAATGTTGATGTTCTGACAAGAGTCTGTCAGATTGTTATCTGGAGCCAATCTTATCTAATTAAACAAAATAAAAATATGAAAGTGAGCCAAATTTTTATTTATTTATTTATTTTTTTTTATAGTTATAGTTTTAATAAAATAAGTCACTTCAGAGATCAAATTGAACAACACTCTTTTTTATAAAGTGGTAAATAGCCATATTATACCATTTTGTAATCCCCACAACATGAGCATGTTTTTGAACAGGTATATCAGTTTGGTAATGGATTTCTGTTTGAAACATAACTCGTTGAATCAGTTTATTGATTATTTTAAACATTTTAAAATCAAAATTATTTTTATGTCAATGAGAAAACAGTGAAGGAGTTCATCTGTTTTTAAGTTAAACCAGATTTCTTGACATTATGGCTTTAATTTGATAACAAAATTATATAACACTCCTAGATTTGTAGCAGTAGTGCATGAAAATTCATCTAAATTAGAAATTTTTTGGGTTTTGATATAAAAGTGTCAACATTTAAAAAACCAAGCTACTTTTACTAGGTCATGTTTTGTTATTTGGGTTAGTCATTGGCTTGCCTATCACTCCTTTGAGTATTATCGTTTGACTTACGGGAAACCTTGTATAAAGTATGTTCCGGATAACAGTAGTGCTGTTTCTGTGCTTAGATTTTTAATAATATATTTTATTATGCCGATAAATTCATAATCATAAATGAGAGACCAACATATCTAGTTTTGTTGAACGAGCTGGAGCCTCTGAAGGTATTGTACAATCACGACCATCCAACCAATATAGACTTCTCATATTGATGGTAACCACTGAGCGGACCCCTGACGTGATGACTACAACCTACGAATCTACTGTTGTAATCACATGTTCAAAACAACGTCTGTGTTAGAATGCACGTAATACTAAAGATCTGTTTACAGCTGATGTAAGCAGTACACCAACTGCCTTGGGTTAGGGATAGTGTGATACTTACCTAGTAGGATCGTTTTGTATACTTACTGTTGGACGATAATAACTATTTGGGGACCTCATTCGTGTTGTTTTAATACATACTCTAAAAGCATTGGTCCTACACAGAGCGCTTTGCTAAATAATACTATTCCTGATTTAATTTTACTGATATTTTTATAGTCATAAGCAATTACAAATTCTAGGTCTTCAGGGTTCGACCGCGTCACTGGGCTATGAACAATCATTGCCTGTACATTTATCAATTGTTTGTAAATAGCCCAGTGATGCATTCGAATCCCCGAAGACCTAGAATTTGTTAGTGATAGTGACGACCATGGAAGCCTATTCATGAAGATCATAAGCAATTGTTAAACTAATTTATTTAAAAAAGAGGTAACATTCCATAATAAGTGGTGTTAATATAATCATTCTGTTTAGGAAACAGTTAACTTAAGTAAGCAACCCTCAAAAATAAACGTGTGATAAAAACGTGTTTTTGTCGACAAAATTTTAAACAAAAAATATACAACGTCACCAAAGATATTAACAGTTTTATATAATTAATACGGAACAAACAAATCATTATTTTAAATAAACTCCAATAAAATATGATATGGTGTATTACAATACATTCCAATAATAAGAAAGAGTAAATTACAAAGAAAACAAACCAGGCAAATTTCAATCAATAGAACATACAGTTATCCAATGAATAATTCAATGCAAACAAAAAACAACAATCAAAACAAATTAATAAGAACCGGGGGCTCGCATAAATACACTGATTCAAGAATCAACAAATAACACCTCCGGTAAGTCCAACATCTGCGGAGCGGTGAGTCCAGCAAAACGACCAACAACTCAATACCATAAGCGGAGTAAATCATCCCGTCCAACACTTCTGACCGCCATTAACCGTGTTCCTGGCTCGTAAAGCGACGGGCCTAATGCGAGCTGTGTCTATATTTAAGTGGCACCGAGGTGTGAATTATAACAGGCCGGTTGATTAATTTGACACAAATTATGGAGGGCGAGAACGCAAATAACAAATGGTCGGTTGATTAATTAAAACAGTGAAACGGCGAGGCAGTAATCTGTTGGACTATCGCACGCCATCTTGAGGTGGCTGTGGCAACTATCCATCCACGGCCATCTTGAATCGTTTGGTGGAAATACCATTGTTAACCTGGTCAACTAGCTGTTACTGCCTGTTTGATGAAGTAACTTGTACTACTGTAATACAGTAAGTGTAAAACAGTGAAATGGCGAGGCACTTAAGCCATTTTGAGGTGGCAGTGGCAACTATTAATCCATCCGCAGCCATATTGAATATGGGGGCAATACCATTGTCAACCTGGTCAACTGTCTGTTTGATGAAGTAACTTGTTCAGTTGTGGTAAATGTAAAACGGCTAGGCAGTAATCTGTTGGACTATCACACGCCATCTTGAGGTGGCTGTGGCAACTATCCATTCATGGTCTTCTTTAATCGTTTGGCGGCAATATGGTTAACCTGATTAGCCTTAACACTAATATGTACAGATGACGGCAGCCATCGTGTCGTTCCAAAATTTCCGTGAATGAAATAAGTAAGAAACAATCTCAAAATTTCCGTAAGAAATTTGCAGCCCTAATAACTTGAGTCTCAAAGTTTCCGAAGGCCTAGGCATGGATGGGGTGGCTCGACACCTGTGGTCGCTAGCCGTTGAGGAAATGCAGTGTTTGAATAATATGCCTGACTACATGGCCTATTGTGTAAAATAAAAATAATAGCCTATAGAGGGTCCGAATATAATTATTATGTCCACGCCCCACATCTTTACAAGTGTGTATAACTTATTAGTATTATGAAATTGGTGTAGAAAATCGTTAAAGTGTGCCGATGTAAGGCTTTGCTGAATCCACTATCATAAATTTGTTCTCCCATAAGAAACAAAGAAATCTTTGTTGTACCTCGTATTATGTATTTATGCGGCAAAAGGCTACATTTATTAAAAATATAACCTGGTAATAATGATCATAACCTGTAATGATTATAATCATTATTACTTTGCCCAAAATATGACATGTTAATTTTCACATTTTAATAAGTAATTACAAATAAATTAAAGGACTAACCATTTAGATGCGGATTATATAGATCTTAAAAATGAAATATTAAGCAAAATGTTATGACAACAAATAATTAAGAGATACTGCATGCCATTCACGCTCTTTATAGAAAACTCACTCAACAGTTTTATCGAAAAATCAAGCAAGCGAGTTTAGTAAAAGCAGAGCTTTAACTCAAATTTAAATAAAAATAATTGATATTTCGGTACAAAATAGTTTTATTTATCAAACTTAGATTAAAATGTCTACTTGGTATCAGACTACCTACTAGTAATACCCTTTGTGAGGGGAGCGTAGTGGAGTGGCAACAATGGGGTTGGTCCGGCGCGGAAATTATGAGACCCTGGAAAGTGGACCTAATTAGAGTTCTTCTGGAATTCGGAAATGTTGGGACATAGAAATGTTGGGACTGCACCGCAGCCGTGTCTACTCAGAAGTATAATGGTTCAATGACACCGGAAGTCTTAGATTGTCATATCGACACCTGCCAGGTGAGAGTCCAGAGTTGTCCTTCAGGTAGGTATGTATGAACGGAGACAGATCTCTCGTCCTAGACCCATGGTTTTGCTTCAAATTCATGATTAAATGTGCGAAAAAGGTTCGATTCTTTTTGTTTTTTCTGTGTTACGACCTAAGAGATCTAACTAAGAGCTTTCTATTAAAATACTATAAATGAAAATAAACAACCGTACCTTAAATTTAATATTATCAGTATATCGTTTTGTAGTTTCAAATTTACAAATCAGGTATGTCTAGATACCTTCAATAATGTAGTAGTATTAAGGCCTACCAAGACCATAGAATATCCACGTGACTTTAAATTGGTCTATGTTTAATACAAATCGCATGGCTTCCTTTACGTTTCACGGATCAATCTTTCAACTGTGGTGAAATAGAAACCATACAAAAGTGAAATAGGACCGCGCGGACTTAGCCCGGGATGCTTCACGGGTGACGTGTCTGGAAACACCTTAAACGCCAGTACGCTATTCATTAGAGATCACGCGAGCTAAGTTTGCCCGCATGAGCGCCATGTTGGGAACCCGTACATCTAAAACAATCTGAGCCCCCTTGTAGTTAGCACCTTGATTAATACACCACGAAGCCTGGAACACGTCTGGAGTGAAGCTTTCGTATATCTAAAACAATCTGAGCCCTCTTGTAGTTAACACGTTGATTAATAAGCCACGAAGCCTGCAACACGTCTGCAGTGAAGCTTTCGTACATCTAAAACAATCTGAGCCCCCTTGTAGTTAACACCTTGATTAATACACCACGAAGCCTGCAACACCTCTGTAGTGAAGCTTTCGTACATCTAAAACAACCTGAGCCCCCTTTTAGTTAACACGTTGATTAATAAGCCACGAAGCTTGCAACACGTCTGCAGTGAAGCTTTCGTACATCTCGAGCTTGTGGTTTCATGATCACTGAATTTCTAGTTTAAGAACTGTATATTTTCTCCTTTTTTCCAATATTTCATATGTAATTTCATCGCATATTAGACCCACGACCGTGTTATAGTATCCGTAGAGAAAAATATATTTGTATTCCCTACTTTTCTGTAGAGTAACTGTGGTGAAAGCCACCTTTTCATATACAAATGTTTATTATTTTTAACCAAAAATTATCACCTTGAGTCAACGCTAACTTATTTTCTTCAAGTCTTACTATACTATAGAAACAAAATTAAAATTTTATCAATCATTCGTTTTAGATTTTTGTAGTCCTTGTAAGCTGGATTATAATATATGGCTTTTTTGTTTATATTTGCCATATTCTATACATCAATTTATGTATATGAAATGTTATGGTTTTGCCTTAAGAGTTTGCTATATCGTTTTTTTATTAAGGTCAGCGTCAATTTCAAAAAAAGATTGCAGTCTTATTTAAAAACGTACATTTTTAAACATTACTATTTTTGAAAGAGAGCACAAAGGTCTAGAGCCCCCTGAGATAATATTTTTAATTTTACCGAGTGATATATTTTTAAATACAAATAAATATTTTTCTAATTCAATATTGTTTTAATAAATCATAACAAGCTGGAAAAAATCGCTCTCAGGGGGCACTAGTTACTTTTATCATATATAGCATGTCTAAATTTGAAATACATATGTTAACAAATTTAAGCGGGGATAGTTTTCAAGTGCTCAACTGCAAAAAGCGGGTTCCAGGTGCTAACAAACGCATTGCCTTGTCTTGTAGCCAAGAGAGGAAGGAGAGTCAACTGCCAGGATTATTCAAAGCACAAAATGGTTTGGGTACGGACGGACAGGCGACAAATGGTCTTCTGATAGTAGTTTGAAAGACTATGGTAGGGGATTAAAGGCTCGATTGTGACAACATTTTTGAAGAAGACTGTTGATATTTAAGTACAGTATTAACGTATTGAGTTTGCTTTGTTTTTAATAGACTTAACAACAAGCAATAAACAGCGGCTCCTTGTCAAAATATGAGTTTGATCCTGGTAGTAGAAAGTATATTAACAACTAACACAGACCAGACAGTCCAATTAAAAGATAATATTAACTGTGTAAAAAGATAAGTAAAATACATTTAAAATAACAAACTGAATCTATAGATTCCACGTGGATGGAACGCAACTTGTGTTTCGGAAACCACTTACACATTTCATTACAACCCCAGGATATACGAGCAATGGTATAGTATCAGGAGTATAAATCAGAACGCTATTCGGTGGGGCCTTATAATAGCCATAAAGCGGCCATATCGGCCATAAAATCCAATATTCCTCCCTTAAGATGGGGAGAGGCGCAATGGGCCAAGTGATTGTACGCTATTGTTAGGTTATAGATATGTCCGCCGATATGGTCCCAACAGCTGTGCCCGCTGCCACTGCCTTCTCGATTTCACTGTCGACGGAATTGGGACACTATATAAAATACGATATGATAGGGTAAGTGAAAGAAAATATAATAAATTTGTAATATTACCTATTTAGTGTTAATGATTACACACCGTTTGGATACTAACCGATGTTTATAAAACTCTTTTATTAACAACACAACATTTAGTTATGTTATGTCTTTATCAGGGTCATTATTTTGTGGTTATATTCACTATGTATAAAAAATGCAGAAATCATGGAGCAAATCATCATGAATTAATGTTTCGCCTTTGATGTTGTAATGTAGGCTAATTAGACATTTTTGAAGATAGTGAACAGTAATTAAAAAAAAAAAAAAAAAATGAAAGGTAATAAATAATCCACCATAACTTACACTGCACAAAAAGTTTAAAGTTGGAATTAATTGTAATCAAGAGTGGTTAAATAATGAAAAGTCAGTTAGTAGAATACATAGTAATTTTTCGATTATGCACAAAAAATAAAGTGTTCACTCCATATTCAGAAAATTAACATTTAAGGGCTCACAATCAAATTAATCATGCGATGGCGAATATTTGTGATTAAAAAACATAATTAGATCAACAAAATCTAAGTAAACAGCATCATTGCCCCTACCATATAAATTGTAATATAAATGTTAGTTCTTCAAACCTAATATTGATATTAGAGAGGCGACTGACAAAAGACAGTTTTTTATGTAACGTATCGTCATTTAAATTCATCGTAATAATCATTAGAACATAAATTAGAACAAAGGCCAGCCCGTATTTTGTCTAAGTCACAGTCACACATTACTTTGATTTAGCGTATTTCGCAAATATTTAACAAAACGTTGGTTTTAGCAGTTTTTATGATAACATTGTTCATTGCAAACTATCAAGATGGCAATTTCTAAACAACAAAGATTACTTAAATACATTTGCACGCTACTGGATATAAACTGCAATTGTGCATTTATGCATAAAATACTTTGCTGCCACCTTGAGATAAATGACAAGAGATTACTACTTGTAGAGATATTTTGTGGCAAATCAGCCTTCATGTCAAGGGATCGTGAACTAACGAGGAAAACCACCGTTCGTTCTCTCTCCAATAAACCATTTGATATGGTAATACAGCGGACATGTAGCCTGGTCATGTGAAAAATGAGCAGTCAAAACAATAGGAAGTATAGTCATTGCTCACGCAAAATAGACATTACACCACTAACGTGATTGGTGTAACCGACTAGTTCACAGCTACTGTGTTATCAGCTTCTCAGTGGAATTTGTGTAATAACTTCATCTAAAACTTGTTTCGTATCAATTGATTCTAGATTGTGCAGCATTTATAACAACCTAAGAATATGTTCTACTATCATTACGAGAAACGATTGCAAGCGATATTGTCAGCTAATAACAGGCTGATTATTGCAAGGTAATTCATAGCAGTTTTCACTTTGATTACCTCGTCTATCTATCCATCTGCGATGTAATCGATATTTAATATCGATTATTCACTGCCGATTATTTACAACTGGTATTCCTATACGTAAATGCAACTGTTTCATAATAATAATAAATGGAATTTATTATCTCTTATATATACAATACATACATTACATTTGACAAAATATGAATAAGTCCTTCTCACCAGGCTGCCTTTCAACAAACAGAAAATAAAACTATACTCAAATACAACTAAACAAACATAAATAGCACAAATATTTTAAAGACTTATACACTTAAGAGACAATAAAAGTGTAATATTTATCATTAATTAAATATTTCTAAATAAATGGAAAAGTGGAAATGGGTCTAAAATTATAACAATGAAAATCTTATTTTTATATATTTAATTCAATAGTTGGCCATAGTCAGTGTAGGCTAGTATATTTATTTTTCTGAAAACTTTTAAATCCTAAAAAATTCATAGGTTGACTATTTTTTAAAATAAGACTTTTAATTAAATTTTTCATATTAAAGTGTTGTACCTACTTATTATATCTTTAGAATGATATTTTGCATAGCACTTAAATGCTGCTTTAAAAATATTTCTTTTAATTTTAGTTTAATGAGACAATAAATGTCAAAGCCACTATTGTAATATTTCTATTGCATTTAAATAGTTTGTTTTTATATAATGCATATTTAAACTCGTAATTACGTTTAATATGATATATAAAATATATAATGCTGAGATAGTTTATGTTCATTTATATCTATGAATAATCGAGGTGGGAAAATTGTTCCACAATAGAATAATAAACAACGTTATTTAAAGCCATTTTTATGGTCTAGTACGTTGTACTTGTGTCACGGCCTCACTCTGTTATTACTCTCAATAAACTACACGCATTGAGTACGGTGTAATTTGAAATTTAAATTATAATTTCTCCTATAAACGTAGTTCTAAGCGGATATTGCCTGCGATGTGTGATAAATTTGCAATCCGCTGGTTACAAAACGACTTCCGGTTTGTGGAATAAAGATGTTTTAATGGTGCAAAACACAAGTTGAAACAAAACTCGCCTTTCCCTCTGGTCTGCAATCAACACGGAGATACACTCGGGAGCAACAATTATAGACCCATCATGCTACTGCCTTAATTTTCACACCTGCGGGAAAATTAGGTTTGCAGTAGAAATTGTAGGACTGGAACGATCTACGTCGTTATTATTATTCATCATCAAAGAAAAGCTTCTCTATAATTTTGCTTAGTTGGGGTATTGTTTTTACCATGATAAAGGCAATTAATTATTCATTATACTGTAGCTGGATACAACATAATTGGATTTAAATGCCTAGTACATTTAATTAATTAATCAAATCAATATTAAATAACCATAATAATAAAGAAGAACATAAAATAATATGTAGTTATTTTGTAATCTTTAATAGTGAACAATGATTGTTTAATTTCTGCCTCCATTGTTTGCTATGACTAGGCTAACATTTTCCCTTCTTTAAGAACATCAATATTAATGATTTATTTTAATGGAGATTTTAAACCCTTCTAGTGTGTTTATACTTAATCATTTGTATTGTATGATTTTCTATAGTTGTTTGTACATTTAATCGTTAGCAAAAATAAAAGGCTTTCTGATATATTTAACGTTAGTTTACAAGTTTATAGTTGTTTAAGGGGGTAGGTGCGCCCTATCTTCCGTAATGTTAACATATGTACCTTTTTCTCAGAAAGTAGAAAAGATATTTCATTTTTTTTTTTTTTTTACCTGATACATTGGCCTTTGTTACATAAACTACGGGTGTAAAATCTAACTTTGGAATAATTATAAATTTTTCACAAAATTTTTAAAAAGTCTATAAAATTTTTTCAAATTCTTTTCATTTATAATTTTTTAAAATGTTATTCTTTGTTAATTTTGACTATTTTTTAATTCTGCTTATGTAACTAAGTTACATATACAACCACAAAAAGTGTTATCTTGTTACCATTAGAAGTTCTTGAGAAAAAGGAACATATGTGTCAAAAAACACAACTTTCGGAAAATCGCAATAAACCAAATTAAATACAGTTTTACTAATAAAAACAACACAAAACTTACATTAATAAAACCCTGGTGCATATGATGGTTCCTTCCCTTAATATTCTTCAAATTTGTTACTACAATTACTATATGCACTAGTATTACTATATGAAGATGATATTAGTGTAATAAATGAATACACAATGTGTGGCACTCAGAGAGATGATTTCAATAGAAAATCGAGTAGGATACTTTTAGAAAACTAATTTTTAAGCACATTTAGAAAATAATAAATAATGAGTGTTATATACCGTCAATGAATACAAATTCATTGATACCGTTGGAAAGAGGACATTTTAAGCTATAAAATGGTGAAAAAAAACATTTTACGATAAAAATAAAAATTTTCCGTGCACCTACCCCCTTAAGGGTTTTTCATAATGTTAAGGTTTGAGTCACTCTGTAAAACCTGGTTTTAGTTTAAATTCAAAATAAAGTGGCAAGTGACCCCTGAGCACGACGTGAGTTTTTTATACCTATCGAAATGTAGTGCTTGTTTTATTACGTACTAGAAGTGTCGAAATCTCCGACAGATTAACTACCTTGAACAGGCCAATTTCAACAAATGACTTCTAACAATTAACAATGATTAACTAATATTAATTTGTAAATGTTTTCATCGGATGCAGGTTCAAGAAAAATGATCACTGTTCATTATGACATCACATCACAAAATCTCCGGAACCACAGAACAGATTTTGATAAAAATTGGAGGGAAGTTAGCTTTAGTACCAAAGAGAAGCAGTTAGAAAGGATTCGTCGAAATTTAAACTCATAAGGGGTAGACGCAGCTCCTCAACGATTATTTTTTCCCCTAAGAGTAACATTGAGTAAATTTAATTTGATAATTTATTTCAAACACTGAAAAAGAAATGTGACACAACAGCTTGGCTAATTTTGTTGCTAATTGTTGTGTAATGTTTAAGATAATTTCTACTAGCTCCACTGTGATTGCCCTACTTTGCATCCCCCTAAAGTAGACTTACAGGGGTTTCTAGACTATTAAAGTTTGCTATCTAATAGATCGACAGCAAACTGAGCTTTTATGCTCATGTGAAGGTTTAGATATAACAATGGAGGGAAGGGTAAGTTAGCATAGAGAACCACCATATAGCGAAGCAAGGCCTATTGGCTATTTTAATATATGTTGTAATATCAATCGTGCTAACCCAGCTTTTTGTCAATCATTTCAGATTTTATTGTTTTCAGCTTTTTAAGCAATCTTATTCCTCGAATCGAAAGTCATTGGGAGAGCTACAATAAGGAAGTTCATTATAATTATGTGGATGTACAAAAATAATGGTTACTTAGGGCATGATGCCTAACCATTTAACCACACTTAAGAAGAAGGAAACACAATTTGTAATGAAACTATTTTGAAACTGAATTTAAAGCGTTTGATTGAGAGGTTAAGTCATGGATGAGAGGAACGCAATAACAGCTGATTACCGAGTCAGCTGATAAACATCTTGCTTGGAGGAAGTGGCTAATCCGAAATCGACCACTAACTAGCAATTAATACAGGATACTATTAGAGCTGCTTATAGTTGAGGAAGGCTAGGAACGCTTTTTAGCTCCATAATTTTAAATTTTTTAGTTTTAAGAAATGATGTTTTAACAGCAGGCCTTAAATACAGATTATAAATTAAAAGCTAAGATGAGTGATTGTCTGTGCATATTGTTTACAGTAAGAAAATAATAAATTACATCCTTTAATTACTAGAATTAAGTCTGTATGAGTGTACACAAAATTAATTACTATTGCCGACAAGAAATGATTCTTGAATAATTTTATTATTTATTGGGTGATTATGAACAATTAGTTTATCTACCCAAAATATTTTCACACTAACGTATGTGCTAAAAATTAAACTGTACTGATGATTTTAGAAGTACGTAATTTCCTAATTGAAGTGTCATGGATTGCTTCAATATCACATCTTCTAAAGCTTTTCATAACTTTTAACGGTGTTTCGATGTTCTTTAAAGAAATTATTGAGGTTTGGGCCTCAAAAATGCTAAAAATTTCTATTTTACGGTCTGTTGTTTCTAATTTAGATGCAGAGTTTATCTGATTTCCTTCAAGTCATTCAGATAAATGTTTGTGTCACCTACTCAATTTGTTGCATATCTCCAGGAGGCTATTCCCCCAACCGCCAGTTCACAGCCCTACTACAAACAATTTTAACACCAGCGGGTCAAAACATACCTTTCTATTTTTTACTGTTCTGTTCGCATTTATGATTATAATGAGTTATAGTGAATACTGTATGATTATCTAAGGTCCAATCTGAGTTTTTTTATTTAAAATCGTCAAGAATGACAAATAAAGCTGGGTTTTCCAAGGCGCGGAATTTTTACGCTGCGGAGAACGGAGCGCGAATATTCTCCGATGGTAGTTTCCGCTCAGCGGCATTCTGTTTTCCTCGACGCGGACATTCTCCGCGGAGAAACCAAGTTCATTTGGTTCTGTCTGATGTGAGTGTCAGTACTATCGATAAGAAAAGGACCTGTCTTACTATGCTAACACACGATGAATATGACGAAATCGAAAAAGAAGACATCGTATTGTTACATAGTTCAGATGTGCTGAATCCTATCAGCGATATGTTTATTTAAATGACGAAGAAATGAGGGCGTTTATAAATATTAATTAATAATAACCTCATTGACAATGAAATATAATATAAACATTATTTAATAGTAATGAAAGATGATTTTCATAGGTGAACTTCGTGAAATATGGATCGACTTCTACCCCTTGTCATGTAACATTACACCCATACGACTTAAGTTCAACTAGCCTTAACACTAATATAAGAGCTGTATATTCTTTTTTAGTTAATTTGTCTATAGTTAGTGACGTATAAATTAAGCCATTAGTTTCCACAATCAATAGTTACATAAGAATTATAATAAAATAAATTGATATTATTTCATATTTGTATTCATTGCAGGTTTAGCCAATCTTAATATTGACAAAAATATATTCTATTTTAAAGTAGTATAGTAATAAAAATCTCCTGCACAGTAAACTGACTCGCCTCAAACCATCTTTAATACAATATATATTATTTACCCTGTCTTTTTCTAAACAGTCAGTTAATTCTACGTTAAACTAGGAAGCACTTTTTCTGTTAATAAATGGATGCTAAAATCTCAAGGACTCTATATTCAATACCATATAACTGTTGTGTTCCCGGTTAGTTCAAAAGGCGATCTCATACTTTAATATATTTATAAAATATAAGATAACACATCTTTGTGTTATATTAGTTATAACGTGTGCAAGTTGCTGTGTAAGGGATGTTTTCGATCACCAAGACTTGTAGTGCTTGTATTTACCATCTATCTACTCATACTCCATATTACGGGGATGTCTCTGAACTAATTCGATGCGTTTTTCGACATCAGAAGACACAAACTCATTTTCTACTCAGTTAATTAATAATTAATTCAAAACCGTAAAATTTGATATACTTGTATAACTACGATACCAGACCCACATTAGGCCTATTCCGTGGCGGAGAGCGGACTCCTCTGCTCCTGGAGCGGATAAATTTAGTCTGCCTCTCCGTTCGGAACTTCTCCGCTGTCTAGGAAAACAGCCCCATTTTGATTACATGATGAGAGAGGCTCGCGTACTCCGCTCTCCGCGGTGGAGAAATTCCGCGCCTAGGAAAACCCAGCTTAATGGCCTAATGTGTGTCTGGTATCGTAGTTACTCAAGTAAGTTATAGCAAATTTACATTTTTGAATTAATTATCAATTAACTGTGTAGAAAATGAGTTTGTGTAAGTTCAATTCTCCTGCGAATGTCCGCGTGTAGGAAAACAGAATTCCGCTGAGCGGAAACTACAAGCGGAGAAGATTCGCACTCCGCTCTCCACAGCGGAAAAATTCCGCGCCTAGGAAAACCCACCGTAAAGTTTCACATAGTTAACTGTAGAAAAGTTATAAAAATATTAACTTTTTTACAAAACCCAACTTATGGTCTTTACCTAGAACCAATAGACAATAAACCAATAGAAGAATTCTTTACCTAACAAAAGACACTTCACGTGTTACGATACGATCATTATTACGGACAGAATCATTGAGATAGAAACATGATTTTAGCATTTTTCGTGGAGCGAAACGGAGTCTGCAGAGGCTGTCGGCCATATTGTTTTTAATCTCATAAGAACAATGGTATTTGCAAATCCATATTTTTCGTTATTTACTGACCAACATTTGCGTTTGAGGTGTCATTTTAACCGTTATCATATTGCAGCATTGGGCTTGCTTTTGATATCATGGAAACATCGCCTAGTTTTGAAAAATATGTGGAAATAAAAACTCTAAACCAATTATTTTTTTTTTATTTTTCTATGAAACTAATTAGGAATTCGTAAATAAATTGCAACTCGCCATTTCATTCTTGAGCAAATGCAATTTATTTGGAAAAATCATTTAAAAATATCTATTTAATTTGAATACGCGTGATCGTATGTCCAGTTTGAAAATAACATTGTTCTTATGAGATCAAAACTGATATGGCCGACAGCCATTTAAAAGGAATATTAATGATTATATAAGCGTAGGATGAGTCTGATATTTATTATGAGTCTATGCTATTTTCGCTTTCTATACTCTGAGCATATATGATATTATGAAATATAAGAATAACCGTCATATAATTACTATTTTTGAAATAGAATAAAAAAGATCACCTACCAACTTCTTTATAGTTACACGCAATTTACACTAAGGCAGTTGTAAAGAGGAAACAACTAATTTGTCAAGCTTTCTGTAAACACACAGCAGTGCACTTATCTTGATGCACCTGGCTTAGAGTTGTAATTCTACCTCAAAGAAAATAAATGTTAATTTGCCTGAGATTTTCATACCTCGCAGAATTAAATTAAAGTGGAGCTCCACGTGTCCATGAGTGGGGAGCTCCTGCACTACTGTCCATTAGTGTGGTGGTTCGAGGTAAAGTCCGTTCGTGAGAGTGGTGGTCCGTGGAGTGCTCGTCCGTTAGTGTGGTGGTTCGAGGTAAAGTCCGTTCGTGAGAGGGGTGGTCCGTGGATTGCTCGTCCGTTAGTGTGGTGGTTCGAGGTAAAGTCCGTTCGTGAGAGTGGTGGTCCGTGGATTGCTCGTCCGTTAGTGTGGTGGTTCGAGGTAAAGTCCGTTCGTGAGAGTGGTGGTCCGTGGATTGCTCGTCCGTTAGTGTGGTGGTTCGAGGTAAAGTCCGTTCGTGAGAGTGGTGGTTCGTGAAGTTCTCGTCCGTTAGTGTGGTGGTTCGAGGTAAAGTCCATTCGTGAGAGTGGTGGTCCGTGGAGTGCTCCGTCCGTTAGTGTGGTGGTTCGAGGTAAAGTCCGTTCGTGAGAGTGGTGGTCCGTGGAGTGCTCGTCCGTTAGTGTGGTGGTTCGAGGTAAAGTCCGTTCGTGAGAGTGGTGGTCCGTGGAGTGCTCGTCCGTTAGTGTGGTGGTTCGAGGTAAAGTCCGTTCGTGAGAGTGGTGGTCTGTGGAGTGCTCGTCCGTTAGTGTGGTGGTTCGAGGTAAAGTTCATTCGTGAGAGTGGTGGTCCGTGGAGTGCTCCGTCCGTTAGTGTGGTGGTTCGATGTAAAGTCCGTTCGGGAGAGTGATGGTCCGTAGAGTGCTCCGTCCGTTAGTGTAGTGGTTCGATGTAAAGTCCGTTCGTGAGAGTGGTGGTCCATGAAGTTCTCGTCCGTTAAAGTGGTGGTTCGAGGTAAAGTCCATTCCGGAGAGTGGTGGTCCGTGGAGTGCTCGTCCGTTAGTGTAGTGGTTCGAGGTAAAGCCCGTTCGTGAGAGTGGTGGTCTGTAAAGTGCTCCGTCCGTTAGTGTGGTGGTTCGAGGTAAAGTCCGTTCGTGAGAGTGGTAGTCCGTAAAGTGCTCGTCCGTTAGTGTGGTGGTTCGAGGTAAAGTCCGTTCGTGAGAGTGGTGGTCCGTAAAGTGCTCGTCCGTTAGTGTGGTAGTTCGAGGTAAAGCCCGTTCGTGAGAGTGGTGGTTCGTGAAGTTCTCGTCCGTTAGTGTGATGGTTCGAGGTAAAGTCCATTCGTGAGAGTGGTGGTCCGTGGAGTGCTCGTCCGTTAGTGTGGTGGTTCGAGGTAAAGTCCATTCCGGAGAGTGGTGGTCCGTGGAGTGCTCGTCCGTTAGTGTAGTGGTTCGAGGTAAAGCCCGTTCGTGAGAGTGGTGGTCTGTAAAGTGCTCCGTCCGTTAGTGTGGTGGTTCGAGGTAAAGTCCGTTCGTGAGAGTGGTGGTCCGTAAAGTGCTCGTCCGTTAGTGTGGTGGTTCGAGGTAAAGTCCGTTCGTGAGAGTGGTGGTCCGTAAAGTGCTCGTCCGTTAGTGTGGTAGTTCGAGGTAAAGCCCGTTCGTGAGAGTGGTGGTTCGTGAAGTTCTCGTCCGTTAGTGTGGTGGTTCGAGGTAAAGTCCATTCCGGAGAGTGGTGGTCCGTGGAGTGCTCGTCCGTTAGTGTAGTGGTTCGAGGTAAAGCCCGTTCGTGAGAGTGGTGGTCTGTAAAGTGCTCCGTCCGTTAGTGTGGTGGTTCGAGGTAAAGTCCGTTCGTGAGAGTGGTAGTCCGTAAAGTGCTCGTCCGTTAGTGTGGTGGTTCGAGGTAAAGTCCGTTCGTGAGAGTGGTGGTCCGTAAAGTGCTCGTCCGTTAGTGTGGTAGTTCGAGGTAAAGCCCGTTCGTGAGAGTGGTGGTTCGTGAAGTTCTCGTCCGTTAGTGTGATGGTTCGAGGTAAAGTCCATTCGTGAGAGTGGTGGTCCGTGGAGTGCTCGTCCGTTAGTGTGGTGGTTTGAGGTAAAGTCCATTCCGGAGAGTGGTGGTCCGTGGAGTGCTCGTCCGTTAGTGTAGTGGTTCGAGGTAAAGCCCGTTCGTGAGAGTGGTGGTCCGTAAAGTGCTCGTCCGTTAGTGTGGTAGTTCGAGGTAAAGCCCGTTCGTGAGAGTGGTGGTTCGTGAAGTTCTCGTCCGTTAGTGTGGTGGTTCGAGGTAAAGTCCATTCGTGAGAGTGGTGGTCCGTGGAGTGCTCGTCCGTTAGTGTGGTGGTTCGAGGTAAAGTCCATTCCGGAGAGTGGTGGTCCGTGGAGTGCTCGTCCGTTAGTAGTGGCTCGTGGTGAACTCTTCCGTGAGCGATGGTTCGTTGTGTGTTCCTTCCATGAGTCTGGTGTTTTTCTTAGCCAAGCTCAACCACCTTGTTGTTAATTTTATTCTCTGTTGGATAAATTGAATTTTGTACTTTTTAGTAATATTTGTGAATTTTTAAATCGATCTCATTATTATGTATCTTTGTTTCATTTTTTTGTATTTTAATTCTTTGTAAAAAGATACATGACTTCCTGATAACGTCAATATAAGTATGTACTTAAAGGTAGTAAATAAATAGTACCGAAGGACAACAGAAGTTTTATACCAATTTAAAATAGATCATTGGTAATTCCAACAAATAAACTATCATATGATAAAAAATAACTTTCAATACATAAATAAATAACTTTAAGCCATGAAACTTTTGTGACTTTGTTTCATTTACACATTTTGGTATTTAGGATTCCATTTTTCTAGTAAACAGTATTTGGATTTATATAATATGTAAAGTTATATTAAGAATTGAATGTTATTCGACCATTGCAAAGGGTTTCAGATACCTTCATAAATTTGATTGGCTTTAAATAAATTACTCCTTATTAGAATCAATCAATTGTTACTGAACGGGGCTAGAAATATTCATTACGTCATATTTATCTGTAGTCAGCATATTAAACCCCCTTCAAGCCAGACAAATCGGACGGCTTCATCAACGGACGGTCGACTGCCAGGCCAGCTGATTGTGTTGCAGGTGGGTGTTGACAGACCTTTCGTATTCAATTCGTTTGAAGGGCGTCGATGTGATCAATTATCTGATAACAGTGTTCTAATGTCACCAGTGGGTATAGGATTAACCTGCGATTGGTTGATAGCCACTAATTCCGGTTTCAACAGACGCTAGTTTTACCACCTCTCTACCGGGTCGAACGGATTCTGCTCAAACGACTTTCGTTGTCACGTTCACTTACAAACACATGTAAAATAGACTTTCTCGTGTTTCTTATGTTTGTTCATTTGTTGTTGCACTCCTAACCACTCAATCGTTAACCCACGACATTTGTGTTTGTGTTAGTTATTACTAACGAGAAATATTAAGTTCGGTTTAGACACAATGACCAGAAATAGCGAGCCCCGCCCATTTTACGTCAATAGTAAATTAGAACATGGCTAGTTTGATTAACACCAACTAATCAAGCTAAGAACGATTCAATTAAATCAATATTTATTACTCAAATAACAATTAATAATAACAATAATACAATGATAATAGGTCTAATGTCAGCACTAAATAACAACTAAATAAACATGTAAAGTTCATGACAGGTTTTCAACTAAACACTGTTGTGGAAGTTGAACACTTAAAGGCGGAAGTTAGATACGCTCGTGAAACAAAACAGCTCAGCGGTGGAAAGATTCCCCTCCACTACTGGAACCCTACATGCGCTAAATATACCACGCAGGTCACTTACTATCCGGCCCAATTATAGTAACAATATTATCAAGGGATTTTCAACCCCTAGAGCAAAATATGACTTCGCCATTCAGAAGAATCAAATCAATTAGCGTAGGCCTAATTACTTACTCGCGGCATAAACAATCTGTATCACCTAAAGGCAGTGTTAAATGGTTACTCCGTAGTCATCGCCAATCAATTACCTTCACAAAGCACGCCCTGATTGACTCGTCAAACACAATGTGTGAGATGTGGGGCAGTCGGATCAAGGAGGCTCTTTGTTGTCTTCTGACAAGGGGAATTGAATTGTACTTTGGTAAGTGTATTATTTTGACACAGCGCATTTCTCCTCACAGTCGCACCCCAGAAGCGTTATGTACTTGTGTTGTGAAATATTTGTCCTTTTTTATTATTATTAGCGTGTGGACCCTACTGGATCATCCAAAGCATAATATATGTACCATGTTTTCTTTGTGTTCATGTTGTTTGCCTTCCATTTCTTAGCCAGGTCCTATTATGTGCCTTATCAGTGTTAGGTGTAGACGCCACGGAGAGCAGCCCGACTGATAACAACATGTTACTATAATCTGGACTCTAACAAGAAACATGTTGTATTTTGTTGCCTATACTGACCACATTACTCGTAAAAGTGGTCAGTCAATTCCGGGTTGTTTCCTTATTATAACTATGTACTGGTTATGATGGATTAATTTATTTATTCATTTCATTTTATCACTAAATTCCAACTTTCTTTACTAAGTCTACTTGGGAATGTATCTTTTCTTCTTCTCCTTCTCTGGTTCTGGCTTCCATCTAGTTCTTGTATGTGTTCTGTCTGTTACGTCTGTCCCTTCAATTCGTGCGTTCTTTGCGTCCTGTTTAACTTGTATTAGCCATTGTGCTCCTGTTTCTTTCCCTTGTTCGAAGGTGAGAATATGTTTCATTATTCTGTGCAGGTACACTGATTTTTATTACGTATATATTTTTTCAGCTTTTTGTATATGTGTTTGAAAGAGCAGTCACGAAAGACATTGATCACATATGCGCATCTACTCAGCTGAACATCATAGGATTAAAGGAATTCGCGCAGTAACCAAACCTCTATAGAAATTATTTATTTTATTTTATTTATTTTTTATTTATTCATAAGACGCCAATCGTCAAGATATGGGCGAATATGGATTTCGAATGAGTGTGACGAGTGTAAATGAACGAATGCAGTCATTGTTACAAACTAAGGCCGACTATTCCTTAGAAAATGTCATTAATTAATAGCCCAATGACAAATGAACAGCCGGTGATTATCAGCTGATCCTTCTCAAAATGTATTATGCCTCTGATTGGGATCGAACTGAGAACATTTGGCACATGAAGCTGGGATTGATCCAACTACGCTACCGACCAATTATTAGTATTATGAAATATATTAATAATGTGGTTTTACTCTATAAATTAAGAGTAACACATGTTACATAGGGAAAAGTAAAAGTTTAAAGCTTATAAAATCCGAGAAAGTTTAAAGACTACAGTAGTATTCTCATCATGTTCACAAAAAAAAGCAACATGAAGTTTGCTGTAGTTATACAGATTTTTTTCTTTTTTCCTGCAAAATTATGCATTCTTTTCTATAATATGTAATAAATTTGTTGTCAAGAAAACCATAAAAGTCTACTTTCAGAGTGTGCAATGTAGCTGTTGTGTTTCACATACAAAAATTTAAAATCTACAGGCTGAAGAGGGAAACATTGTTTGTTTGACATTAATTTTTGGCATTAAAAAGGCTGCCATTTCGGAACTAAGAAGAATTTTTCAAATTCCCTCTCACCTACAATATTGGACCAATCATCCGACAAAATTTCAGCCTCGAAGGTTTAGTGGTTTTCGAGAAACAGTGATCAGTGAGTGAATCCAGTGGTATTTGGCTTATATATACATATATATGTAGATAAGTATCTAACAATATTAGTATTCTTTTGTGTTTCAACGATTCTACATACGTGTTTTTTTCGTATAACACGTATTAAATTTGTTTATTGATTCATTGTGTAACGATTCTAAGTAACCAAAATATTAGTATAAGTTAGGCCTATTAATGAAACAAGAACGTAAGAGACTAAATTGTGGTCCATGGAAATTCCCTACTGGAATAAATTGACAAAAATGTGAGATTCGATCTCGGGACAGTTTGCCCTACAATTCTCTTCGCTAAGAGCCAATCCCATAATGTCATAAGCATACATAAAAGAACCCCACTTGAATTCCAAATTGCATAAAAATATATTCAGAGAACTTTATTTATTTGTTTGTATTGGAATTATCACTATAATGCATAGGCTAATAACCCTAGTAATTGAATTTCCCTTTGAAAAGGCTGTTGGAGGCAGTCAGCCATGTTGGTTTTAAACCCATAAGAACAATGTTATTTTCGAACCGGACATACGATCACGCGTATCTAAATTAAAAAGTTATTTTTAAACGGATTTTTCCAAACAAATTACTTTTGATCAGGAATGAAATTGCGCGTGGGAACTGCTTTGCAAATTCTTAATTACTGTTTTATGGAAAAAATATTTAAAAATTTTGTTTGAAGTTTTTTATTGTCACCTATTTTCAAAACTAGGCGTATGCGTTTAAAATATCAAAAGCAAATCCAATGCACAATATGGTTACGTTTAAAATGCCACCTCATACATAAACGTTGGCCAATAAATAAAGAAAAAATAAGTATTCGCAAATAACATTGTTCTTATGGGATTACAATCAACATGGCCGACAGCCTCTGAGGGTTTTTTAAAACCCTCTGATCGGAGTTGTACAAAAACAACGTAGTACATATGTACTTATCTATTATTGTTATTGTCATTATATTATGAGGTGCTTAAATAAAAAGTTTATGCCAAACATTGAATGATGCTCATGCAGTTAGTACATTGCACCCTCGTCGCTTGCATCTGCAATATATGCAGCTACTCCAATTACCAGCCGCTTGATTGTTGGGGCAATATTGCATAATTAACTGAGTACAGTCGTGTCCGGGCCTGAGGTACAGTCTGGACCGGTCACTGATAGGCTAATACATACCGCCCGTACATTACAATGGTAATGATATACTGATGTGTGCAGTACTTGCTTGGCAATTGGCTTTATGGCACAATTGTGATAATATCAAAATATATATCCGCTCTACGAAGGCCATTTCAATTATCGGTGTAAGGTAGGCTTGTTTATGGAATATCAAATATGGTTTATGTAACAAATATCGTATGTTTGTGTAAGTTATGTAGGGATACATAAGTGTTATTTAAGTATACACCATTAAGTATATATTTAAGTATAAACATTGGATTGTAAATAAGATAACATGCTTAAAACTCTTTTTAAGAGTCTGCAGAGGCTGTCGATCATGTTGGTTCTAATCCCATGAGAAAAATTTTATTTTCGAACCGGACATACGATCACGGTTATCCAAATAAACAGTTATTTATAAACGGATTTTTCCAAACAAATTGCATTTGATCAAGAATTAAGTTACGCGTTGGAATTGTTTTGCTAATCCCTAATTATATTTATATAATACAATATAAAAATATTTAGTTTGAAGTTTTATTTTCACCTGATTTTTTAAAACTAGGCGTATGTATTCAAAATATCTAAAACAAAACCAATGCGCAATATGATAACGTTTAAAATGACACGTCATACACAACTGTTGGTCAATAAATAACGAAAAAATATGGATTCGCAAGTAACATTGTTCTTATGATATCAAAATCAAAATATATTTATTTTGTAGTGGACAATTATACAATTGTATTACAATGGTCATGTATAAAAATGATATAACAATTAAAGTTAGGTTGTTATAGCTTAAATTAAATTTCTATTAATTAATAATATTTGTTTACATATTTGTCATTAATAAAACCTATTGTTCCATTAGAAATTCCTCAACAGTGTAGAAAGCTCCACTTAACAAGAAGTGCTGCAGGGAAGATTTAAATTGCTTTTCGCATATTTGCTGTTTTATATGGTTAGGCAGTCTATTAAACAACTTAGGGCCTATATTCTGGGGAAGTGAAGCTGTCAACTCCAATCTATGAGATGACTGCCTGTGTTGATTACAAAATCTTGTACTATAGTTATGTATATTTGAACCGGTCTGAAATTTTAAAATTTTAAATTTGTAAAATATGATCATTTCATATATGTACAGAGATGATAAAGTTAATATTTTAAATGATTTAAATATTTCTTTAAAACCAACATGGCCGACATTCTCTGCAGACTCTTAATTTATTAAATTGTGTCTACAGTTTAAAGTGATATTTTGAAATATTAATTGTAAAATACTTTAATAAGTACAATTTGTTTTGTTCCCAATTGTTTATTTACAGTTATTTAGATGAATTATTTAATGTAAAATAGTTAGAATTTATTGGAGAGCGCATTAAATGAATCAAACGTAGTATAGTAAGATATTACTTAGTTACTGCTGGACATAATGGAAAGGAATATATTAGACCTACTAAATACTGAATAAAAAATAAATAATTAAACTTGTATCTTTAAGGAATATGTGTTTAAATATCGCAATATTACAGACAGTTGTTAAAACAAATCATACTCTGTTAAGTTGACTTTGATGAAATAAATCAAACTGTTTTACATTATTCAACTGTTTTAAATTTTCAAATAAATCAATAACATTTTTAAAAATTTGTTTGAAAATTTGATAAATAGAATATTAAAACATAAGCATAAACAAGAGTTCACTAATTGTAAGTATGTTTCCTACATGAGGGTTTGTTTTCATCCATGAAATTTATTAACATACAACACCTTCTACTAGTGGTATCTTATGTACCTCTTCATATCTCATCTTCATCTAACTTAAGGTGGATACAATGTGTCCAGCTTCGGCTGTCGCATATTTTAGAGGATAAATTTGTAAGGTCAATGCAAGCAAATAATGACATATAGCATGTGGCCTATCTCAATTCGTTTTTTTGTCTGTATGTCTGTATGTGTTTTTTACAAAAATTTGAATATCTTAAGAACCGTTTGGCATAAAATAGTGAATTTCGGTAAAAAAGTTGATCTTTAAAAGACACATTTTATGTCAAAATACTGAATGTCTAAGATTAACAGTTTCAAAATGGCTGCTGTCTAAACATTTTGACAGTGTTATCTGGGTAAAAAGTACACATCTTTTTAAGATAAACTTCAATACAAAAAATGTATTATTGTATGTCAAACCGTTTTTGAGATATTCAAATGTTTGTAAAAAACACATATAGACCGAACACGAATCGAGATATGACACACGATAAATGGCATTATTTGCTTGTATTGACCTGACAAACAATCCTCTACAATATGTGATAGACGAAGCTGGACATCCTGTATAAAGTATTGTTGGAGTTGAGGGACGCCGGGATCTCAACAGTCTCGCAGTTCGTCTCTCCTACAGGAGGGTTTCATCTCATGTGTCCTACATACAATACAAGAGGAACAGACAAATAGTTCTAAGAGAGGAACTGTATGGAGGGGAGGGGGTAAAAGACACGACCGCCACGTGACCGAACTATCACGTGATCTATTCAATAGCAATCGAGAACCAATTGATTCCAATAACAATAATCCCTTATCTCTCTCAAACTACGGACATAAATAACAGAGTTTAGATAGAACCGAGCTTATCTTCCGCTCTTCTTTCGTTCAGCGAATCTATGAAGATAGATTTTGCATTGGTACAATATTAGCTTTGAGCAATAAAACAATTAATTTATGCTTATCATTTACGATGACCCAAAATTAGCTGAATATGGATTGCTAGACGTACTCTTCATACTAACTAAAGTGCTTAACTCGAATAAAGATATTTAAATATATATAATTTAGCTGTCACATATTATCAGCTGAAAAATGTCACCTTATCGCCCATCTCAGGTTGATGTCCGTCCATGCATTACACAGCTAACAGGACGTGTAATAATTATGGAAATTATTTTACAGGATGATAATTTTTATCCTGTAATAACCATTTGATTATAATTTTAACACAATATTTAATATAACTTGCTCTACTGTCGGTGCAGAAATTATGTGTAGGCCTACCCTAGTTAGAAAGTTGTTTTACTAAAAAAAAACTAAGACCTATTAAAAATCAAATTATGCAAATTATTTCCTCGTTTTAATTGTACGTTATAAAATAGGAATTTATCAATTTTATTATTCGTCTTAGGTCACTAATTTTAATTCTAGTTGAACCAAAAAAATATCAGAATTTTAACAGGTTTTCACTGTGTAAATTTTACACTTTTATTACAGTATTCAAAAACCCGCCCATACATTGCATTTATATTTTAATATATGGTTGACAAGAATTTTTGTCTGTTTTTTTTTTTTAATTTCAGAATTTTAACTTTTCAAGAAAAAAGTTCCTATCAGTTTCCTGAAACGACGTTTTCTTGGTTTCTAGAGGTCGAAAAATTAGTTTCTTGTTCACGATATAATTCTTACAAAATGTATATTTAGGATACACTTCTTTCATATGCGTAAGTAAATGCAGTGATTTTAAATTTATTTAAATCAAATTAAAATCACTTTTAATTTCTACGTACAGGACTACGTGACAGCAGTCCCACCCACTCTTCAGGTTTAAATCTGTATCGAGTAATTTTAGTTGATTTAAAATGAAGTAACAAATAGATGATTCCAATGTATTTTTATTTTAAATATATAATTTGAACATATGCTTTGTATGTACATTAGTAAGAAATGTACAACTATATATACAAAGACATATAACAAATATTACATTATTCCCGCTTGTAATTTGTTTCCTGAGATTTTCCATTTAGAGAAACAATCCGCGTGGAAAATAAACGCCAGATAAAGGAGATAAAACTATTTCGTTCCCAGCTAAATTGAGGCATTTATCATGACTTCCAAAACAGAACGGAGGAGAACACAAAGGCAACGAAAATAGAATATTACATTGCAGAAACCACGGCAGAAAACGTAACAAATGACTCAAAGACATTCAATTTAATACTGGAGTTTCCCCGCCTTCAGACGGAATGGGTAAAGTTTGGATGGCGGCCAAATTCTTCTCTTCGTAGGTAGGGATTTATAGAGGGAAATATTGGGGTAATGAAGGGAAATGCTTAGGGTAATGCAAGTTAACGGGGTAATACGGGGTAGATTGTGTCTGTCCCGTGCCAAATTCCGGGCAGGAAACTAGGCTGAGTTAGGCGTTTGGGACAGTTCCAGCGCGCCCACCACTAACTAGCATTACTTTTACAACTTAATTTGCCACTGTAATTAGATCCCTAATTAAGGCCAAAGTACTTTAATCTAGGACGTGTTTAGATATAGTTTTTTCACACGGATTATAAAAATAATTTACTTAAGTGGTTACATATCTACGTTATAGTATGTATTATAATGTGTAGAAAGTGTGTTAAAGGTATTTATCATCAATTTATATACAGGTATTTACGAGTAGTTCTAAAGTAATAAATCAAATGGTTTATTTGTTTTTTACTACTCCTTTCTGCATTACATGATGTAGGAGGAAGCTATGATTGCATCACACGGCGTGTGTTGACATCACACGGCGTACTGTTGATGGCCCGCCCACTGGCTCGACGTACACGTCGTAACGCCAAACCCCACTATATATGTAATGTAGTGTTGTATGTAGGTCGGGTGGGTGGCTCCTTGGTGTATCTCACAAATCGTAGACGCTACCCAGGTGCTTACCCTCACACTCATAATCTCGTAAAGTAATTCAGAGAGAAAACGCACAACCTTTATTTAAGAACAAAGTCAGTCCTGTTATTTGGGTGTTGCTTTCATGACATTTTCACTCTTCGAATATATAAATATGCTGTTTTAGTAGGCCTACATTCAAACTTATGTTGAAGCTGTTTGGCAACCTAGTTGTTAATTTATTTATAGGTAAATAATTACGTTACATATTTTGTGGACGAAAATTCTTGACAGTATTTTAATGCATAATATAAAATAGGTTTGTAAATATTTCTTTTTAATATAATTTAAATGTTGTTTTTATAATAATATATGTAGGCCAATATGATATTATTTACATGTAAGTCTTCTAATGTTGATTTAATGTTACAAAAAAGACATAAACAATTCAAATATATTTTCTAATCTTAAAATTAACTTTTTTACACTTATTTATTTTTAAAATAATTTACTGCACATAAATAATGAGACATTGATACTATCGGGTTCTTTCTTGTTATTATGAAAATGTTCAATGAGAAACAAAGAGTTGAGAAAAGGTTTAAAAACTACGTTAATTAAGTAACAAATATTGACTTCAGTAAAGTACACAGCTGATTTGTTCGTTGTAAACAGCTGATTGTTATGGCCAACGCCGGTTAGGGTAACACGGGAGTGGAACGGATGCAAAACACCTGCATTATCGTCACATTGTGATGCAAAACATTGCAAATTACCGGCCCAATTACACCCAAACACATGAATATTTTAATTGCACATTTCAGCTCGCCACTTAGAGTTAATCACGTTAATTTCAATTAATTTATTGCCACCCCCCCCCCCCGCGCCTGTAATGTCGGTCTGTGCGGGGGAGGAGCGGCCGTGTTCGCTTCACTCGCCTCGTTACACACCGGCGGCCTGTAGTATGTGATTTTATATCATTGTAGTTTTAATTTCATATTTTATAGTTTTTTTGTACTTTACATGGTAGTTAGTATAATATTATTGATATTTATCTAGTAGTTTTATTTTGTCGCTATTATTTTCAGTGAAAAATGTATTGCAAATGAAACAACACACACAATTATGTTAGGCTATAGCATAATTATTTATATATACATAATCATGATTTTTTCTTTCTTTTACTACATAATCCTGCATAATCACATTAGATTGAGTAAATGGTATTGTAGAACAAAATTAACTTCATCCATCTTGGTAACAAACGTCTACTACATTAAACTAGGAGACACCCCCGCACGCTTCCCGTGTCAACCCCGTCACTTGCTGCGCTAGTGACACCTCGGCCTTCCACCTGGCATGGGAATGTTGATAACAAAATATTAATGGTTAAACTGTATTAAGTAAAATCATAATATATCAATTTATTTCTACTCGCTCATTCATTGACGTGAGCTGCAACATATTTACTGTTTAAATACAAACACCCAACGTTCTTACTAAGATTAAACCTTCTCAATATTATTAACATCATTATTGAAATTTGAACAGCTGTTACTTTTTAACATTTAAAATCTGTCTTCATTTTATTCTTATGGCCCAAAAAAAGAACTTTGAAGGCTACCTGTGCATTTCAGGTTAAACAGTTATTTAAACGGAGTTCTTATTGCACAACTATGCATTAGGGGAAAATGTTTTTGGCACCTCAATCGTTAAAATTGATAAAAGGGAATAAATCGTTAAAGTTGTGGTAGCTTCACTTATTATACAGTGTGTCCCGGAACTCTCTGGAAATTTAATCAAAAATTGTTCCTTAGGTCAAGACAAACATATTTCACAATACAAACATGGGTCTACGGTGACTAGTTTACTGTCTGTCTATATGTGTTTTTTACAAATTATTTTATAACTCAAGAACAATTTAAGATAGAAACTTCAAATTTAGTATGAATGTGTAGCTAAATAGGTTAAACAATTAAATAAAATATCATAACATTAACTAAATAAATGTCAAAATGGGGGCCTTTTAAAATGTTTAGTGTAATTTTACACGAAAACCGTTATAGCTATAACAAAGTTAATTGCAAAGTAAAAAATGCACAATCAAGAGACAAATCAAACAACATCTTATCTGCTAAAATCTAACAATAAATAACTCAGTTGTGAAAATTTTTGTAAATCAAGGTAATTTCAATAATACAATAATACATAGGCCTACCTGAAACATAGTTTAACAGCAAATATGAGACGCTGCGCATCATTAAACAGCTGTTTTATATCCACTTCATGTTAACAACGAATCTATCTATATATATAAAATCCAATGTATGTTTGTTTGTCTGTCTATCCTTTATGCGCTACCAAACCGTCCAGCCGATCGCCATGAAACTTGGGGGAAGTTGTTCTATATACCCCACGGAAGGTTTCTGTACTATTCCCGTTTCTTTAATCCCTCAGGGCTCCATCCCTTGGACTTCTAAAGTTTCGATGTTAATCAAATAGCAGGATGCATGAAGGTATAATAAGTCAAATATAAAAAGAATATCAGCTGTGGGTTTTAAATATGTCAAAATTATACTGTTTATATTTTTATGTTTTGATTTCTTGTGAAGCTATATTAATTGATTGATTTATTTGATTATCAGCTGTTAAATAAAAACAAATAGAATAAAATTGTGGTAGGCAAAACTTTTAAAATTAAAAAAAAAACAAATTGGGTGTGCGTCGGACCACACGGTGGAAGTTATACTTCTTTGGCCATTCTCATACACCCACTCACGCACACAAACAGACAGGATATATAAATGAAATATAAGACATTTTTCAATATTATTCAATATATTTATCTTCAATATATTATACGTGACTTCATTATTATATTATACACCTATATTATCATTATCAGTAATTTCTTCGATTAAATTTCTTCGATTAACAATCGATTAATCGATAGTTCTTAAAAATTTGTTCTTACTTTTCAGCGTGACGCGGTTTCTCGACCAACATCCCATCCCAAAGTGTCTAACGGGCGCAAAGAA
The DNA here is from genome assembly GCA_035578905.1 of Stictocephala bisonia. Taxonomy (NCBI): domain Eukaryota; kingdom Metazoa; phylum Arthropoda; class Insecta; order Hemiptera; family Membracidae; genus Stictocephala; species Stictocephala bisonia. The sequence goes on along the minus strand of JAQJVL010000057.1, from coordinate 2,490,695 downwards.
GTATAACTTCACTAATTGAGTACAGTAGTAAACTACACAAAACACCAGCTGTTGTAAATTGGATACTGTGTAAACTGAAAGGTTGCTGCACATTTCAATGATACAATCAAAACTCAATATTATGACCGGCGAAGCGGGTGGGTACAGCTAGTAGGCCTAAATAATAAAATGAAACGCTTACTTTTACTTATGTCAACATGTTGACATGAAGTGAATACAGCTGATTAGTGATGCACAGTGCCTCATATTTGCTGTTAAACTATGTTTTAGGTACGCATTGTTGTATTAAGGAAATTACATTGATTTACTAAAATTCTCACACCTGGGTTATTTACTATTCGATTTTGGCAAATAATAGTACGGGAGCTAGCAACGTTCAAAAACAATAATTTTAGAACAGTTGGTTTTTTGATATACGGCAGCGCATCGGCGAAATTAATAAACAAACATTACAAAATAACGTAAACACAACAAACATGTGACTTTATACTGACGCCATATTGTCCATTTGCCGATGCGCTGCCGTCGCTTTCTATCTCTCTTGCACTTTACACTGTCTCTCTCTAACCACAAGCATCATACTGCAATACTTTTCATTACTTGTTTATTTATATTTAATACTTAACAATCGAATTAACACCTGGCTAATTAATTTTAGATTATTATATGTTTAAAGAACGTAATATAAAAATTACAGACATTCTAAAATACTTTGAATTTTTTATTTAAAAAAAATAAAAAATTGCGTATGGCACATAATTAACAACAACAAAAATGCCTGGCAATAAAAAATGTATGTCTGGTGGATCTACCTAAAGGCAAAAAATAAAAAATTACACTTTAAAAAATTCTTTTAAAGTTAAAGATTTTTACCTGTGCAGATAAGATGCGCACTAATAAACGCAACCACTACCGCCAGCCAGGTAGCCCGGACTCTAACCGAAAGAGCAAGAGAGACAGCATATAAAAAAACCAACTGTTCTAAAATTCTCTCACGAAAACGTTGCTAGCTCCTATACTATAAGATGTTGTTTGATTTGTCTCTTGATTGTGCCTTTTTTATTTAACTTTTTATAGCTGTAACAGTTTTCGTGAAATTTTACATTACAATTTTGAAAAAGGCCGCCTTTTTGACATTTATTTAGTTAAAGTAATGATTTTTTACTTAATTGTTTGCCTATTTAGCTATACATGTATGCTAAATTTGACGTTTCTATCTTAAATAGTTCTTGAGTTATAAAATAATTTGTAAAAAAACACATACAGACAGACAGTAAACTAGTCACCGTAGACCAAAGTTTATATTGTGAAATATGTTTCTCTTGACCTAAGGAACAATTTTTGACTAAAAGTTCCAAAGAGTTCCGGGACACATTGTGTGTATATAGATACTCTATTATTACCAAATTTAAAAATAGATGTTGTTTAAAAAAATAATTCTGTACAAGTAAATTAACAAAACTAAAATACAATGTCTCTATAATGGTTTAGAAATCCTTCCAAAATGCTATTTTGGTATTTATTGTTACTCTTTAACCATTTTAAACTTAAAAATACTAAATATAATTTAACATGCAAATAAAAAAATAATAACGTCAATTTAAATAAAGTACTTTAGAATAAACTAAATTTAATGTTTTTTTACGGTTTATAATCTAACTAAATAGAGCCAATTCTAAGTTTTCATAAAAAGAATGGTAGTAAATTCATGAATATTGTACACCAGCTGTATTGGAGTATAGAAAATTCTCTTATCAAATATGCCATGCATCATTAACAAATTAGGAAAAATTGAACAAAACAAGCTAATTGGAAACGTTTCTTTAGCTTGTGGGGCCTAAACTAATGAAATGAAGGCTTAGATCTACACCATTTCTCGATAAATGTGTATAAATCCTTCTATGGAATATTAAATGTATTACAATTGTTATCTAAAGCTTGTAAAGACATGGCATGTTGTCAATAGTAAATATGTCATTGTAAAGAGTTTCTCCGGTCGCTCAACCCCTTCATAGATCCCAAAATAAATAAGTCGACAATTTAAATTTTTTAAATCTATTTTTTTAAGTTATTGAAAATTATACTATACTACTATAACTATTACTAGTATATACTACTAGGGTAGTATAATAATACTAGGGCATATGCCATATGTGCCAAATTTCAACACTACCTTTTATGGTTGCTGAGGAACACAATTACAAATATAATTTGTATAATGTAAAATGTATAATGTATATTGTATGTATGTAAATGTATATTGTATAATGTAAAATGTCTGTGTATAATGTAAAAAGCATAGACAGACAAAAAGTACAAATTAGGACATATATTTATATGAAATGTTGTTGTTTATTTTTACCCTAAAAACAACCTCCAGAACTTTGTCCAAGCATTTCAGTTACACCCTGTACATCACAGAATCCAAAACGTTGTAAAATTTCTGTACCAAAACTATCAGTGGTTAGTGTTCGTAGTGATTCCCTACATTTTGAAGTGTCGTAACTCTGCTGAACGAACTGTGTAACTTCACTTATTGAATAATATTCCAATAATCAAAAATTCGTGTTTAACTACGTGTGTGGTAAAAAACCAAAATCAAATTGTATTCTACGCCATGGCTCAGAGTTGTGAGTAATTTTATTGTAATAAAACAGTTTGCCATTCGAGGTGATTTTCTTACGTTTCGAAGGTAAATGTGCCACCATAGTGAAAATGACTTAATAACTTAATGAAAACTTAGCCTATCAGGCAACCAGGACAATTGCATTTAAAAACATGCTAAACATGATGGAATATTTTTGATAAAATAAAGCCTATTTTTATTTCCAAGAGATAATATTGTACAGGCCTATACATACGTTGGATGAAATATATAGCCTATCTTGCAAATATCCGCAGTATATTTTCATTGCACTGTTTATCACGAACTTAAACAAATTTCAAGTAGTAATTTGTACCCACTTGAGAAGTATTTTCAACAGTTCCCCTCTAAATAAACCCCCGCGCAATGGGAGGGTAGACTCATACATTCCAAATGACATTAGAAAGTGTAAATCCGGCGGTTGGTCTGGGCCACCCCACATCTATAAAACAGCAATAACACTGGGTAGGTCCATCATTAGGCGTATTTACAAAACAAGAAGCGTGCGTCTAACACGTGCGGAGGGAGGAATAGTTGGGGGGTGATTTTTCACGGTCAGGCGCCTCTAAGGGCTCCCCTTCAGGGTGGCTGGACCAACTGGCACCAAGGGCCTACGGGCGATCTGTTGTTCAACTGTAAAACTAGGAGTATCCCACTGGTAAGTTATAACATAACACGTGGCTTTGTTTGTTAACCATCAATGAATGTGGTACTGCGTTGATACCTCACGTTTTTTAACAACTCTAATGATTTGTTGTAAAAAATAAATATGCTTATGCTGTTAGATTACTTTTTGCATTTCCAGGTTGAGAGAACTCAATAATAGTTTATGTATTATGCTAAATACTATAAATAATACAGACAGGCACCTCGTGTGTTTTAGCCTGGCATCTATCGGATGAAAACTGAAACTACGAACTCTACAGATTCGATGTGCTGCTCTTAGTGGATGGATTTTGAACTACTTTTCCCATGCATTTGTTAATATAACGGTTTTAACATAAAAAAGCGTTTTAAATATGTTTATTTGTTATTGAACTGATAATGTAGCCACGAAAGTCAATGTGTTTGTTATAATATTTATAGCATTTGTCTGCGTCTAGACAGATTGTTTCGCCCCCAAACCCCCTTGTGGTTTAAGCATCAATAGATAGTCAGGACACGAGTGCTTTCCAACATGATAACGGGTGGCTACCAAAGTTGATTATCAGGAGCTTTCCAAGTTGATCACAGGCTACACTAGATTATTACGGGTGGTTACCAAAGTGGATCACGGGGAACTATAAAAGATCATCATGGAGGTCTACCAAAGTATTTGACGGCCGGTTATCCTAATCGATGATAGGTGCTACCCAAGATGATCACGGATGATTAACCAAGTTGATCGCAAGGAGTTCCAAACAGGATCACGGGAGCTACGGAAGTTGGTCATGGGGGTCTGCCAATGTTGATCACAGAGCCTAACCATCATCGGAGGTCACAGTAAATGCAAAACATAAACACTATTCAACATTTTAGTAGTTGATACGTATAACTGGAGAAAATAAATGATATATCACTTATATTTGAATTGAGAAATATGAACTTTTATAACCCAAGACATGACCCAAGATGATTTTATGAACAAATAAAATAAATAAACAAGTATTTTTTATTTTAAGCATTAGCAGGTAGTTTAGAAAACTAAATCGATCAAAGATCCCAACACGTCATTATCATTATCACTGTAACTCACAAACTACATTATTCATTAAAGTTAATATCAATAAATTACCAACAGAATTAAATACGTTCTTCAGCGTTCAATCGAACAGAACTTCTGTGGTCTACGAGCGGTAAAAACTGATCTGTGTGCAAGCACCCATAATGGGCGGCGACAGCAAAATTGCCGCCGAAAGTAGTGCCGGCCGCCCCGCGGCTGCACATCGACCGCCGACGCCAATATTTGTGGTTCATGTTGCAGCGTTGATTCGTCAATATTTTTATTGACGAATAATTAATCGGACGACGATTATTTTTAACTATCTTTTTAAATGAACACTTATAAACAGATTGGCTTACAATAACCCTATTTTAATCACTGGTGCTAAATGTAAGAGTTATTAAGCAGTACATTAAGACGTTGTGTTTGCTGGTTAAATTATTTTCTAAATATCATTATGTAAAATACTGAGGGAATGTGTTTAAGTCTACGTGATTCTTCTCTGTATCTTGTTATTCAAATAACGTCGTTGTTGTTAATTGCTAAACTCTTTAATTTTTTTTTATTATACATCAATCAAATTAAACCGTTTTATCCAAACGTTTAAAATATTATTGGGTTTTTATACAAAGTAAACTTTTTTACATAATCATACCCAACTTTGAATTTTATTGTACTTGAAATGTGAAACAATATGTAATAATAATAATAATAATGTATATGGTAAATAATAATAATAAAATCACATTGTACAGTATATCAATATTACACTATATTCTTTTACTATTTATAAACGCACGTGCTCATACATTTTTCTCTACATGTATACTATAATATCGACTAACTAACCCCCTTGGTAGAATAGAGTGCATTTATTGATAAAACTAAGTGAGGTGCGTGATAAATACAAAGTTACTTGATATCCAAATATACTTATCTTTTGTTTGTTAATAAATCCCAAAGTAAAAAACGTAATTTTGACCCCACCATAATTAATCTGTAGTTGCTTTGATACTCGTGCCATATTATTCGAGTATTAAACTCTTTCCTCACTTAGTCTTGTGACTTAGTGTAGGACGTAGCTCCTCACTCACTTATTTGCTTCACAAAACTTGTTACTTGATTCCGGATAAAGCGCAGCTCTTATTTACATCACCTTTCAAACTCAAAAACTGTATTTTTTTTGGCCAGTCAATAACAAGTGGAGATACGTACTGTAAAATTTGAGCCTGACTGCTCAAAAACCTAAATAACAGAATATTTTTAAAAAGTACCTAAATTTAAAGACATTTTGAAATCGGTCATCGGCATGAAGGTAAACAACGTGTTTGCTGAGAATCCTAATATAAATAAAATAAAATTATTGTGTGATTAATAAACTCAAAACAAAAAGGGAGTTTGAGAGTGAAGTGCTCTATTTATACACTCATGTAATCTAAGGACTAAAAAGTCGTAAGGACTGTCTCATTCGTCTTGAAATACACCCTAGTAGCCTAAACTATGTCAACGTCTACTTGTAGGCCTAGGTGCGCATGTTATGGCGGCCTTAGACGAACACTCAGAGAGTAATTTATCACTATACTAGTATACTATCAGATAACAAATAATTTTTTAGAAGCGTTTTCTCGAGCAGTTCTTTAGTGACCTCTACCGTTCTCATACTGTCAAAGAACGGCTCCCAATTCACCCACGCAGAACGGCCAATTTCACCCAAGATGAGACCAATTGAGTCGATTTCCTTGTGAAAAACCCACAGAGTCGCTAGCCCGTGAGCACCGTGCTCTGGCTAGCAGAGCGTGAAGTGTTTGCCCTGCGTTGCCGACAGATCGCTCCACTGCAGCGTGATTAAGTTATTAACCGTCAAGATGGCAGTCCACAATGTAACCAGTACACCGTGACTCCTCGACTATCGTTCTTATTGATACCGGGAGGTCTTCCACGGTAATGACCTTTCGAATCACGTCGTCTTTGTTTCGCTTGACTTCCGTGGTTGTTTTATCACTTTCCTGAATGAAAATTATTTCCTTATAATGAAATTCCTTTGTATATTTTATTGGTTAGAAAATAAAGAAGACCATTTATTATAAATTGTTTAACACGAACTTAATTACATATAACTTATCCCATAGTAAGAAATTTATCTTCCACAGGCTCGGAAATGCACCGATGCATAACTCGAGTTGTAGGCTTATGCAACAAATGGATTGTGTGCAACAATAAGGCAATGTGCAACAATAAAGTGGTATATAATAATCGGATGGTATTCAACAACGGCTGGTCTTCAACAATCTTTTGGTTTGAAATATAACGATAGGCTGGTGTCAAAAAATCGGGTGGTTGCAACAATCAGCTGGCCCACAACATTCGGCTATTATTCAACAATCGTCTATTATGCAACAATCGCCTAATCTACAACAATCTGCTATTATTCAGCAATCTTCTGATTTGCAACATAACAATTATCTGGTGATCAACAATCGGTTGCGTGCAACAGTCGTCTGGTCTATAACAATTGGCTGGCCTGCAACATAACAATGATCTGGTGCCCAACAATCGATTGCGTTCAACAATAGACTGGTCTATAACAATTGGCTGGTCTGCAACTTAACAATAATCTGGCGCCCAATAATCGGTTGCATTAAATAATACGCCGGTCTATAACAATTGGCTGATCTGCATCATAGCAATGATCTGGTCCTCAAGAATCGGCTGCGTGCAACAATCGGCTGGTCTATAACAATTGGCTGGTCTGCAACAAACAATAAGTTGGTGTCCAACACTCGGGTGCGTGCAGTAATTCCGTTTTGTTACAGAATCATTTGCTCTAAACGCTAATTACAAGTGGTTGCATAAAGCCCTGCCGCCATGTGTTTGGTGCAGTAAAAGTGCCGGTTAGATTCCCACATTACCGCCATCCCATTAGGGCACCAGAGTTACTGCTTTAACTGGTTCATTACGCTAATTAAATGGTTTTCATTGCATTATAGCAAATGACCAATGGCCGAGGCACTTAGATGAAAGGGGGCGTGGTTTGAAAATTGTGTACATGGTATACTTAAGTACAAATCATTGGTTTAGTTTTAGGTTTGGTTTAATATTTGGCCAACCAATTTTCAACAAACATAATAATTTAAGGGATTTTAGTTTATCAATTTTTAAAATGACACATTCAAAAGAGTTTTACAACTGATTAAAGATTTAACGTGCAAGATTAGACTATTACTACCAATTAGTTCATAACATCTTATGTTTACATTTTAATTGTTGTCCCCACAGGTATTTATGTAATATGAAGTTTATCCGCAGTGGTTGAATTAAATATTTTGCTCACTGCTTATTATGGGCTTGTACATCCTCATTTAAGTTATGGTGTGGCACTTTGGGGACATGAAAACTTCAATACGGGAATTATTTTTCGACACCAAAAAAGAGCTATTCGTGCAGTATTCAAAAAACCTCCAAGGTATTCCTGTAAACAGATTTTTAAAACATTTAAAATTCTAACATTTCCTTCACTATACATTTTTAACTGTATTGTTTTTGTTAAAAGGCATATAGACCAATTTGAACGTTCAAACATACAGTTACACTTTCAGAAATAGACATAAACTTTCGATTCCTCAGCACCGTTCAACATTTTTCCAAAAACATTTAAATTATTCAGGGATAAAGATTTTCAATTCATTACCATTGACCGTGAGAAGGATTTTTCGTCTGGACTCTTTTGAAAGTAAATTAAAAAAATATTTGATCGAACAATGTTTTTATAGTGTTCAGGAATATTTTGCAGAGAGGGAGGCTTGATTTCAATTTATATTGTAAGAAGTTTGTATATTATTTTAATACTGTATTTTATTTGTAGTTGTATTTGACATGTTTCATGCAATTGTATAAAATTGTCAACGAAATAAAGAGTTTGACTTTGAGCAACAGTCCATAATGTTTACCATTCAGGCTCCTCGTACTGGATCAATTTGTTTGTCTTTTTGTGGGTTTAAATTTTGTTTCTACTCGTTATTAAATAACGTACTTCTTCTCTAGAACTGAAAATAAATATTTTCTTTGTAAACTACTACGCAGGAATTACGTGGATCTGGGAACGAAGTCCTTTGACGTTCATGTATCTTACAATAATTTTCAGGTTCTCAGTGAGGTCCATATTTATGTTTTAAATTTTACAGTTTTAACAAAGACAATTATATATAGTACACATCTAAAGGAACTTTTCCGTTAATTCACTACAGCTACTTTTTAATCACAATTGTGGTTAGGTTGGGTTAGGTTAGGTGGCTACTAAAGTTGATCACAAACTGTTAAATCAATGATTACCGCCGAATGCGCTCTCCGTGTGTAAGTTCTTGGTAGGCGAGAAGGCCAGCGATATCGGATTCCTAGCGGATAAGGAATACCACAGTGGATGTAAAAATGATTGGGAAACAGTTTTGAGAGAATAGAATATTTATAAAGTGGTAGTGAATTATCTGAAACGATACCATTTAAAATTGTTAGTTTATTTTTTAAATAAAATTAAGTATTAAAATAAAATAAACCATTCGAAATCTTTTAAGACGACAATTATTATAATAATAATGGTAGTGGATTATTATTATAATTAAAAGCCCATAATTATAATAAATAACACAATAAATTTCATTATATTTATAGAAGTTGCTGAATAAAGAGAACTCGGCACAAATACTTTTTTAATGAAGGGTTAATGAATGATTTTCTTATTTTTCCCCTTTTTAAAGATAACCTACATTAAAATAGTTTAGTTCTTTACTGATAAGAAATTAAATCCTCAATAGTTAAAGTTCTATTTATCACGAAATATTATAACTGATTACTAAAAGTTCTTAATTACATAATTATATCAGAAATAGTGAGTAACTTTCATTCGAATTGAAATAAATATATAGACTATATTAAGTAGAAATATACTAGAGCCTATAAGGTACTAAACTAATATGTTTCCACTTACATCAATATATTTTTAATTGAATCATGTTTATACAATTTTTGTGGGAACTAATGAAGCAAACGTATCTGTAATCATATACAGTAAATTGTATAAAAGGGAAAATAAATTTTGTAATCTATCAACATGATGTACTGTTTTTTATCCCACCAGCTTTGATGTGAAACGATACCGAAGTGCGCTTTGACAGTGGACGAATCTCAATCAATCTGCGAATGACAGCAAAACGGGGCAATCAATCTCAAATTTGAGTGAGAGAGCAGGGCGCGGCCCTTCAGTGCGCAGGCACCTCGCCACCCCCGCCCCAGCATGATGGGTTGAGTTTATATCGACTGTCCGATTGGCAGACTGATAATCGATATATTACATTCAATTGGATCGAAAACGTGCACTACTCGGTTTGGATTTGTTTCAAAACAAATGACTTTTTCACAAAGGAAGCGCGATTGTTTCAAAATGATTGTAGTTTTAAATCGTAAGATTTTTATCGTACTTTAAATTTTGAATACGGTATTTCATCAATGTTAATCAAAGTTTATCATTTCAGTCAAATTTTTATTAAAGATAATTATTTCTTTCTCTAATTTAAGTTTCATGGAAGTTCCATATAAATAGTTTTAAACTATGCCGAAAATATTTTTGTATTTTATCTTCATATCTGTTAATTTATCTTACTAAGTGTGAAGTAATCTCTAGAGTATGATATAAGTTGAAGGTCCCACAACTAAATGTTAATTGTTATAACGGTAAGTTTCCGGCGAAAGATGTTAGCGTTTGTCAGATTCATAACTCCTTATATAATATAACACGAGAAACTGTTTTGGTCAACGCAACTCCTCCCATATTCATTGACGAATTTAAACGGTTGAGGTGTCAGTAAATTCGTAGTTATGCAATATTGTCTTAATTATTCAATATTTTCATCCAGAAGGGTACGGGAAGCCCTCAAAGTACGTTGATTGGCTATAAGAATAACTTGGAGAGATATTTAAATGAATCGAAATGTATCAGCTGTTCAAATGTAAATAATGATATCCATACAATGTTAACAGCTGTTGGAATGTAAATAATGATGTGTTTAATATTGAGGAGGTTTAACACATCTTTCATAAAGTTAGACCAGGGAAGCTTATAAGCACGGTTTTACTCATATCTGACCGAAGGACTTGTTTCACTGGTCTTGAAAGATTTTAATACAGTTATTTCATTTATTTTAATCTTCTGCTGTTAAACAAAAACAAATGAAATTAGCACGTTTAAAAGAGACTAAGTAATACCATTGGGTGTTTACAACTAATAAATATGTAGTAACTTATGAGATAAATTATGAAAATTATGAAAAATAAATTCTGTATTATGATTTTACATGATACTTACTAATATTTGCAGTCAAGTCACAGGCAGAGGTATCACGAAGGCAGTGAGCAACGGGTTTGGCATGTAAAACGGTCAGGGGTGTCCCCTAGTATTTATTTCCTTTCTGTGATCTTGTTATAATCTACGTTTTAAAATATGCATTCGGGAAACGACGTATATGATTAACGTTCATCAGTGCTATGATTTATTTTAGTCATAACAGATCATATTTAAAAACAAAATTGTTATTTTACTATTTTATTTTATTTTTACTCAGTTGCGCATTTTGGTATGAACCCACCAGCATTTGGTTTTATATTTTCATATCGTGGTTTTTTAATGAAAACAAATATTTGACACTCATTTTTTTCTAGAATACGCCAAGAGTACTCTCTTAGCCCCTGATCATGAATAAATAAATTTAGCTAAATATCCTTAAGGTACCAATTTATCAATCCTTTCTGGCCCTTTATGAATCAAACAGATAGAGCATTTAATATTCTAAGTAGAACATATGCGTTGTTTTGTTACATACCGGTATATTAATATTTGTAACTTATCTGAATAGTTCAGTAAGAAATCTTTTGTAATATTATTAATTTTCAATAAAAACTTGAATATTAATTTCAATTTTCCCAAAAAGTTGTAAGAGTAAAGTTTCTTTTGACCATCACACGTTATTTCAGAGCAGAATGACAACGACTTTGGTTCCAAGTCCAAGCTTCCTGTTAGACATTTCTACTACTGTACTAGTAGTAGTTTATTTCAGTACTTTTGCGGTGCCTTACATATTTTAGAACAAATTATTGGGTAATCAACTGCCATAACAAATTAGCCTATTTATCACAGTACATCTACTCACCATCGCCTAGTTGACTTCTAATTGAAAACTGTATTTGTGTACTGAAGCGTGGAAAAGTAAGGACATGGAAAGTATCACATTAACATTAATTGTTCATTAAATGGTTTAATTCATTCATTAAGTTGATATGGTTTCTTTTAATGACCATGGTACTTGATTGCCCACTTTGCATTTAATTACAGCTGTTTAAATAAGATAAATGAGCAGAAAGACATTTTAACACTTCAACGCCGTACTACGCAATATGGAGTCAAATGCTCGGTTACACTGTAAACAATTTCATATTTAGTGATATTTTCTGTCGAAACTTATTTTACAAGAACTATTCATTTTGTTAAAACTTTTCAAATGATGGTCGAATCCATTAGTTGAATCACATTTTAAAACAAGTGTTAATTAAAGAGTGGTACGATCACAACAGGAAACATGTCCTTATATGTAATATTAAACATACATCAAGATAGTAATATGACAAAAGTACATTCAGATATGTGATTTGTTCAATATACAGAAGTTTGTTGAATAAAACATTCTGTGATAGTTCCTGTCACAAAAACCATCTATAATAGTCTTCTGTTTGATACACTTTTGTAACAACTCTACATCCCAGATAACGGTTCTGTAACAACTCTACATCCCAGATAACGGTTCTGTAACAACTCTACATCCCAGATAACGGTTCTGTAACAACTCTACATCCCAGATAACGGTTCTGTAACAACTCTACATCCCAGATAACGGTTCTGTAACAACTCTACATCCCAGATAACGGTTTTGTAACAACTCTACATCCCAGATAACGGTTCTGTAACAACTCTACATCCCAGATAACGGTTCTGTAACAACCTCATCTTCCAAAAACACTTCTGTAATATACTTTTGTTACAAAACAATTTTCGTAATTTCTGCAATAGCCTTTTTCAACGAAAATATTTCTGCTATAGCCTCTTGCTATAAAACAGTCTATAATGGCCTCTTGCTACAAAAACAGTTCTATAATAGACTATTGCAACAAAAAAATTTCTATAATAGTTTCTTGCTATAAAAACAGTTCAATAATGGCCTCTTGAACAAAACAGTTCTATAATAACCTCTTGCTACAAAAAAATTACTATAATAGTCTCTTGCTATAAAAACAGTTCCATAATGGCCTCTTGCAACAAAAACAGTTCTATAATAGTCTCTTGCTATAAAAACAGTTCCATAATGGCCTCTTGCTACAAAAAAATTACTATAATAGTCTCTTGCTATAAAAACAGTTCCATAATGGCCTCTT